>CM017565.1:29224729-29492229 GCA_007844125.1 Sinonovacula constricta
AATGATAATAATAATAAAATAATCTGTGGAATGAGAACGTTTTGCTACCTCGCTTTGGATTCTAGACTCTAGTCGGAACCTCTGTGTCTCTAGACCAAAATCGCTTCTATTTAATCAGTTTATTAAATAAAAAGAATTTATAATATTATGTTTTTATGTATGACCTGTGAATTTACAGGGTGGGTCATGCGCCGGGTCACGGTAAAAATACGCACCTGAATCCATGTACAGACTGAATGTCATCTGGTAGACCTCCACATTAAACACGTTTGACCTGACTAATAATGCATCATATAGAAACTTTGTTTTTAAATTAAAACAAGTGTTTTATCTGTTGTCTATTACAGCCAGAGTGTCCGTATACGGGATGGTCAAATTAAAAAGTTAGAGAAGGACATTGATGATAAGCAAAGGCAGATAGAGGTACATTCGTCTTTTAATATTTTTTATTAAAGGACATTGATGATAAGCAAAGTCAGATAGAGGTACATTCGTCTTTATATGTTTTTATAAGATCTGATTGCCATTGCAAAGTTTTCATCCTGTGATAAAAACTACTTTTATTTTAGCATCGTTTTGTTAAGTCTATAATAAAAAATGTCTATTTTTTCCCTTGTAAACGACGTCGCACGTATACTAGTATGTGTTTGTCTTTTTAAACGACGTCGCACGTATATTCGTATGATATATATGTTTTACTAAAATTTATTTCTCTGACATAAAAAGCTTAAACAGATAAACATATTATCTATATTTAACTATCTGATAAAAAATACATTTAATTAAACATTTTAATTTAATTTGATTTAGAATGCGAATCAAAAGATAGTCGAACTGGAGGCAAAGCTAGAAGACCTGAAAATACAAGTCCGCCATGAATTAATGAAAAATGACAATATAGAGAAGGTAAGATATTTGTTGCTCCAAACAACTATTTAACTTTAAACAGCAACATAAGTAGTAATAGTGTCAGTAGTAATGCCCTGCTACAGAATCAAACCTTCGTTTAAGTGATTCGTGTGCAATGATATTGTATTCGAAGCCAAAGCCAAAGCCACACTGAAAAGGTAGGCAAATGAATTATGTCTTTACAGCTACAACAAGAAAGTATTGACGCAGAGCATCAAAAGACTTCCAATTTCGTTTTTAAACAATAAAAAACGTTACCTGATGCACGACAAGGACGGACATCCAATACGTCCCTTGACTTACTGTGAGCTTAAAATATGTTGAATAATTTGCCTTCACCTATGTATGACATATGTTGAGCCATTTGTATTGCATGCTGTCTAAATGTCACAAAAATATTAATTAGTAAAAAAAAGAGACGGTATCCATCTAAGGAATACAGTCCAAATGTCTTATTAAAGCTCTGCTAACAGGTAAGAATAACACCAATATTGTTAGAAGTTGCAAAAATCTTATGCGTGGTACAAAGTTGACATTATACGTTATTGAACACATAATGATCACTCGCAACAACTCGTTCATTTGTCCAAATACCGCCGAGTAGTTGCGAATGATCTGATAACTACAACAACAGCCCGTTCACAAATTTCTGACAATGCGCTGCAGAGAGCATATGCTTTAAGCAAAAAGATGGCTATTCTAGGAAATAAACACTCTCTTACACTGTCGATTCATTGCGTTAATGTAATAGAGTAACTAACCGTAACTCTGATAGGAACTAGACTATCTGATACTGTGCTTTCTGGCTTGTTGTCTGTTATGTTATGACTATGTTATTGTAGCCAGTCTATTTCATACCGCATGCTATGTGTAGTATACATATAAGGTAGATGCCTCACTGGGTAGAGTCAGTTACAAGTTACATTTACTCACGCACAGATTGTCTTTTTAATACCAGCTTCCATTGTTAATCTATAATTAGTTCTCTTATATATGTGGTTGTTATTGGAACTTAATAAACATTAGTTAGAACACGATCTTGTCGTTCTATATTTAAAAACCGATAACAATAGATTGTCAGCTACATTTGTAATTACAAGCTGCATTGTTAATATCGGCATACTCTGTTTCTTTTGTTAAACGTGACATCAAACAGCTGCGAATTTGTATCAATGTCAGCTACCTTTTTATAATTGCAGGCTACACTTTATTGTTGCTAGCTACTCTGTTAAAAACGGAATACTCGGTTGTGCTTAGAAAAAAAAATCCCATTAAATCTGCTATTTCCTGTTATTGTTTGCTACACTATTGTCCACATAAATATGCATCCCATAAGAGGCATGCACTATCCAGCGCGGACGCCAAGAACCACAAACAGAAAGGTTGATACCGCTGCACTATGAACCATTTTGCACATTTTAAAGATGATTTGTATCCCGGTCTCTCTTTTTTTTTTTTGCTGAATCATACCATTATCCTCATTTCTATCTATGACCCCAGAACCTAGAGACGATTCCTCGACTTAAGGATACCATAGAAGAGAAGCAGCAAGAGATTGACAATTTGGGACAGCAACTGCACGAGAAGTCCGCGCTGCTCTTAGCCGCCCGCAAGGCCGTGCGAGAATACAAGGATAAGCTCAGGGTAGGTTACTCTTGAAAACTTTGGAACCTATCACATCCACCTTCACAGTGATCTCCCCTTCCAACCGGAGAGTATTGCTTACATAAAGCTATAAATTTTAATACAGCTTTACTTTATGAATAACAATTTTTAAGTAAAACGTATATGGAATAATCCAACAGTATCATATTCGTCTGGTTTATTGTTTGAAAACACCAACGTCTGCACAGGTCGTTCATCCAAGACATTTATCTCTTATTATCCTCCACTAATAATAGCTGGAAGTCGCTAAAATAAAAATATGTACTTGTGTCGCCGCAATTAATTTATAAACAAATAAATAAACAATTTTTTAAAAAACTTAAACACAAATCCGCTCTTGGTCATTTTGTTATGGACGCGAAATCAACGTGTGAGGCTAGCCTTATTTTATCCACAGTTATATACCATGTTTGTTTTAACTCTTTTATATAAATATGTTATTTTTCCATAATTTCTTTAAATTACGTCACTTTTGTATATTTCCCGACCCTACAGGCGACAGAGCGAGAGATATCCGAGATGGAGACGTTACGTAAGGAACTAAACCACGCCCAGTGTGAGGTCATAACACTAAAGAAACTCATGTATGGAAAGGACTACCTCGTCTCGCAGAAGTCAAAAGCCCTCGATCTATCTAAGGTAGGACTGGATGACTGAATGAAACAATTTTAACTCTGTGACGTAAAATCCACGTGCCATGTTTACTTTTTTGGCGTTTGCTTGATAACATTGACGAGGGGTTTTATATTGTTGCTGATAAAACTTAAGTAATATATATGATAGAAATTTGGTCATGAACGTGATAAATATGAAATCACTCTGTCAAAAACATTTAACATGTTTGTGTGGTTTTTTTTACGTTAAGGCAGTCTGTGTACCAGAAAAGCCACCAAACTGTACATATAAAATTATATCAGCGATCTCAAATGATAAAACTTTTAAAGTTGTTACGGTATTATAACAGGTAATAATCGAGGCATTGAACGACCACAACAACAATGAACACAACACTCAGAGACTGCACCAGTTACTGGACAGGTTAATTGGCCCCGCCAACATCACCTCGCCTGATCACTCCAACTCAAGGTATTTTATTTTTAGCTTATAATTGTTTGTTGGATATAAATTGCACATATTTGTATTCATTTACGGTGACATCCAGTAAAAAACAGCTAAGGATACAATCGGCGGAACTCCTCGGGTAATTCCGTCCTCGGGACAATCATAAAGGATGTATCTGGTGCAATAATACTTACTGAAATCACGATCATTTTGTTCGCCGGAAGTCGGAAAAAGAATATGCCTATGTAGTTCGCATAAAACATTCACATTGTCATCGTTTGACAGCTGCGCGTCTGTTGGGCTGGGTAAATTTAAATCGGATTATTTAAATTTGAAGCCGCCCACAAATTGAAGTTTTACTGGCATCGTACTGTAGTGAGCTATCACCCGGGCTGCCATCTATATTTTGACGTCTGTCTCAAAAGAAGCCCCATTTAGGGAAATGGCTTAGGTGATCCGACTACCTACATACCACCGAGAGATGATTAATTATCCGAAGTGATCCGATTGTTAAAGATATACAAAATTACCTCGCTTGTAGAAAAACGTATATCACGCGCTGTGTAGTCCCGGTTTGAACTGTTTCAGTAGATAAAGGTCCACATGTATGTATTAGCGACTCATCTTGGACCATCTGAAGTAATTTTTCTTTAACTTAACGTCCGGGGTTTGGTTCCCATGCAACAACTTCCGATTGACCACAGTGGTCGGCTTATATGACCGGACCTGGTACCGCAATCGGTAAAGCGTCGGCTCCAGGTACGGGATGCAAGGGGTTCGACCCTGGGCCGTGACATACCAAATGGTAGAGAAATTGTTGGCCCTGTCTCAGGATAGAGTGACTGAGTGTGGTAACGTGCCAGGAGTTCCCAGCATGCTGTACACAGTGAAGGCAGCACTATATCCGCTTCAAGTGAACACAGTCATTAGATAAGGGAAATACTGTTGGTGCGACGATAAACTCAATAAACAAACAAACAAACGGCTTATATTTATCCAGCTCCAACCCCTATTTTCATTTTTATCTGTTCGGGTACCTTCAAATCTATCACGAACAAAAAGCCGCACAATTTCTTACTGTATAGAATAGTTCAACAGTTCACTTTTGCTGCAAGCTTATACTGGTTGGAAATCGATGTTTTATGTAACGGAATCGTCCACTGTGATAAAAAATTAATTAGCTTATTTAGGACTTAAGTTTCATAGGTTTGGAATGAAATGAAATTCGCATGATGACTGTCAGAATGTGAAAATATCCATTCTGAAAAAGTCGCAACACACGAGCAAAAAGACAAGCAGGACTTACAAATATAATTCTTTCTTGCAGACACGACTCCATCAGCTGCTCGGTAGATTCTCTGACATCCGGTTCGTTACCTAGACAACGTAGCTCCACCCCTGGCCCTAATTGTCATCGCGACATCAGCGTCGACAACTATCCCTACTCTTTAGACGCTGAAGCCGGGCACGAGCAGACGCACGGTCATAGATTTCTTAATAAAGTGATCTCAGACACGCCGGTGAAACGTCGTCGACCCAACTCCGCAATGGCGGTACCCACTTATATCGTAAAGTCTTCCGGAAATAAAACATCCACTATGAAAGAGATGGCACGAGTGTATACCGCCCCGCTGCCTCGGCGGCCAGTGAGTAGTGAGATTGACATTGTTCATGCATCTAATTACAGACACAATTCTTATAAATCGGACAAAAAGACTCACTCTAGTATGAAAGTCTCGTTAGATTACCCGCTGGTGGCGGACGAATCTGCCGAGGAGAGCGAGCCAACTCCTCGCGTCAGCGGCAGCCGTACTGAGTCAGCAGAAGATTCAGATTCTGTGTTTACTAATGATTCCGATCTAGAGCGGGAGATTTCGCCCGGTCAGGAGGCCGCGTTACAGGGACTGTCGGCCAAAGAGAAGGACCGGCTTCTACAGCAACTGGTCAAAGCTGGAGACAGAGTCCTGATCACGTGTCAACAGAAGCCTCCGAAATATGGCAAAAAGCGAGGTATATTACTCAATTTCATTTTTTCAAACTGCGTTGGTATAAAGGAAAGATAGATAGGATTTTTTTAAATAATGTAGTTAATTAATGGTTTAAAACTGTCAAAAGATTATCACCTGTCATAGCAATTCTACTAGCCGGGGATCTATCCGTTAGTGTTGAAGTGTTTTCAACACAATGTATATTGATAATGAGGTTTTCGTGATAGAGGGTTTTTGGTTAAAGTGCTGCAATGAATAGAAAACGGTATTATGATTATTTTGTTTTTGTTTTTTATGGTATTTGTGTGTGTGTGTGTGTGTGGGGGGTGTTACAGTGAAACTGTTTTCTTAAAAACAAATTGAAATACTTGAGAATTACGTCAATGTTCGAATGACAATACAATGACCTTCTTTTGAATTACTTACGACAATAATTTAACATTTATAGCGTAAAGATATTGCAATGGTATTTCAGAACAATGTTCTATTGTTTATTCATGACTATTATATTGCAAAAATAATATAAATCAGAAGTAAGTTAATGTGTGTATAACGTGGTTTTGACATTGTGTTGTGCAGTTCTGAAGCCCATCAACTACACCGGAATCGTCAAGTTCCTAGGGCATTTCGACGCGGAAAAATATGATGCGCGAGTCCGAATAGGGATCCGACTCGATGAACCAGGTAAAGAGATAAAACATACAACTACTTCTAGCGTTTTACCTTTGATTTCAAATCAGTTTAAAAATAACACGACTTAAAGTGACTTGGGCAACGTCAAGCGTCTACGCATCTCGCTAACAGGCAAAAGATGTATGGATTAGAAAGTTGTTGTTGTTGTTTTTTGGGTTTATCGTCCCACCAACAGTATTTCAGTAATTTAGAGACGGTGTCGACTTGAAGCAGATATAGTGCTGCCTTCACTGTGTAAAGCATGCCGTGAACACCTGGCATGATACCACACCCAGTCACATTATCCTGACACCGGCGGGCCAACCAGTCATGGAACTACCCTTATATTTACTTCGGCGTTAGCAAGGGAGCTATACCACTGTCATTTTTTAACGACTTTTGTATGTCGCGGCCCAGGATCGTAACCCCGGGCCTCCCGTACCTGGAGCTGACGCTATACCGATTGCGCTACCAGGTCCGGTACACAAGGAAGTGGTTCCCTTCTTGTAATGATTTGTTTTATTGATTCAAATGTAAATTAAGTTCTGGGGTCGTTTCTTAATTATTTTCACACTTTAACTTAGAAATTTCCTTAAATCTTGCCTTTATATCTTTGTTCTTAAGTTTCAATCATAAACACATTTAATATGAGAAATTTCTTAGTTATGTCTATCAGAATTTTGGATTTCAGAATTTAAGTTAGAAAGAATTACTGAAGAGTCTTTATGTATGTTCGTGTTATCTTTAGAAACTTGTTGAGACCCATAGGCTTTAAGGGCCTATTTAGTTTACCTATATCAAATGTTTGTTACATTTTTTCCCACGGTTTTGGAGTTAAGCATAATTTCTGCATAAACTCACACTTAGGTAAAGACGATTTGGAACTCTATCCATATTGTAAGACAGTACACATTTCGAAAACCTTACTCTAAATATTGATTCTTTCCAAATATAAACAAGCTTAATAGTGATCTCTGCTAAAAATAGATACCGAAGTCAGCGGAGCGGCGACTACGCGGATGACGATATAACGCCATCGCAAAAGTCATGTGGTTTCTAAGTATAAAAATATCTGTCTCTGCAGCGTGGCTCAGATGGGAAATACCTGTTTGCAATCACGAGTCGGGATTTATGCTTCACTGTTCACACAGATCCCTGCCATCAATGAACAGCATTTTGCAGGACCTCTCCGTGTAATAATGACTTATTTGTTCACTTGAGAGTAAAAAATGTTTGGTTCAAAATGTCGGATACCACCTTATCCGACAGTCTGGACCAAAATTTCCTGTCACAAAAAAACAAGATAAGTCATTGTTATCTGAAAGATTTCTGCAAAGATTACTTTTGCGATCGTGTTATATAGTTATCCAGGTAATCTGCTCTTATGTCGATATCTATTTTTGGCAGAGACCACTATCAAGCGTGTTTATACAGTTGTAAAGAATACACCGTCAGAGTCTGTTGTTTTCGCGATTACTTCTGTTTAACAATTCAAGTAGTATTCAAAATTGTATTTAAGACTAAATTTTTCATTTATACAGGAATTGGCCAAAATTCCCCAAAGCAGTGGTTTGACATTGTTACCTGTATTTGACATAGGCAAATTGTAGGATACCTCTTTTAAGGGGCCAAAAGCGATGGGCGTGGCTTTATAGGTTTCATTAATCTTACGCCCAATGAGATGTCAGTTTTTGTTTTCGCACAAATAAAAAATCCACTTTGCCTCCTAAAGCAACATTATTTAAACTAGTCGAGGGGGGAAAAGAAAACATAACGACTTTAAAATGCTAGCATCAGATTGGTCGAAGAAAGTAGGTCAACACTATGGGTAGTTTGATGTTAATTTAATAAGTTGAATTTAGAACGACTGAAACATCTGGAAAATCGTTTCAACTCATTTGATCCTCTCAACGTTAGCCATTAAACTCATTTGAACGAAAAAACTGTTTTTTCAAGTAAGCGAGTAATCTTCGCTGGCATTATAAATCTATTATAAATCAATAGTCATTTGGCGTAATGACACATATAATGCCAGAGTAAAAGTACATAAACTAACCAAAAGCGAGCAACTTCACGTGCATGACATATTTATGTAATATTTCCGATTTGGTGGATTGCAACGAGTAGCTGGGAACAGTTACCTTATGTTTAAATTCCAAGCCTGGACATAAAATTGGGTTATTTTGAAAGATTTTCGGAGTTACTTCTTCATTCAGAGATAACCAGAAAAACTCGAATCTCCATACAAAGGAATCCTTTTATTTGCATATTTGAATACAGATCATAAAAAACAACACATAAAAAAGAACAGCAAAAAAAAAAAAAAAAAAATTATATATTCTTTTGTGTTTTTTGGATTATGTATTTAAAAAGCGTTGATCCTTATTTTGTTTAACAGTCGGAGACACAGACGGGTCATACAAGGGAAAAAGGTACATGTACACACCGGCTGATCTGGGCAAGTTCTTTAAGCTTAGGGACGTCACCTCCGTGCTTAACGTCAAGGTACGTAAATATAGACCCATGTCAAGGCGTTAAGACTATTAATGATGTGGGGAAGATGCAAAGTCATAATGATGATGATGATGATAATGATGATGTTAATGATGATGATGATGATGATGACGATGATGGTGATGATGACGATGATGATGAAGGTGACTATGATGCTGTTGCTGATGATGAATGTGATGATGATGGTGACAATGATGACGATGATGATAGTGGTGATGATAATGATATTTCTAATAACATCAGTTGGTTGGTTTATTTTTCAGACGGGTCACTATTGCCCGGTAAAGACGCTCATGTACCATTTTATACAGCGATGTCGCCAGCGAGGATCGAACTCCGGAGCGGGATGAAACTGCTCGGTCTGAAAAACAAAATCTGCTGGAAGAAGCATCAATTGTTATTCTCTGTTAATCTGAATCTTTCTCACGCTCTCATAAATGTGGTTGTAATCCAAACAAATAGAAAAGATATGGCTGCAAAATCGACGACTCTACCACTACGCCACGGGCACCCCCGTTTAAGTTGTTAAGGCTATTCCCCATTGTGGAAATGAATGAAATGTTTCAGTTATCTCCCTTGTGGGAAGGTATTTTCATATACTTTATATAAGGAATATAATAAGTTTTTTTTAAAAAAAATTGCTTATATTTTAAAAACGCGCACAGCCTTTTTAATACATTCTTAGTCCAATCAATAAGATACCACTTATGCGCATGATTCAGTCTTAAGTGACTCTGTACCGAATATCTACCCACAAGGGAGGTAAGAATGTACTTTTTAATAATAAGAGTAAAGTCCCTTTATATACGAAAAGGGGGAGTATTTTTATTAGTAGCATTATTTGAAGGCACGGGAATGCAAGTAGAAGCAGTTATAAAATGCGGGTTGTTCAATGTATATATAAATAATGATATATAAACCTGATTTAACGTTAACATTTGTTTCGATGTCTGTACCTTTTATTTCATTACATGATATTTAAAGCAAAAACACAGATGCTTGAATCGTAATTTTATAGATCATTATTCGTTTGCAATTTGCAGTGAATGTGTAAATTGCAGCATATGCTTTCCCATATTATAAGCAACATTTTTTTCTCTTTCCATACATGGCTATAAAGTTGTGTGTTTTTTATTATTTTTTATATTTATATTTTTATCTTCTTTTCATAAATTAAAGAATTGGTCAGTTGGTGTGCTGATATACACTTAATGAATGCATAAATTTCAAAAACACAAAAATAAAAGCGATTTTATAGTTATATTTGCAAATCAAAGTCTGAAACGTAATTGATAAATGTTGAATTAAAAATGGCCAATTGTTTTGTCATTAGCGACGTTAAATAGCACAACAACAATAACGTAATTGATAAATGTTGAATTGTTAATGGTGAATCATTATGACATTGGCGACGTTAATTGGTACATAATAATAAAGTAATTAATAAATGTTGAATTGTTAATGGTGAATCATTATGACATTGGCGACGGTAATTGGTACTTACTAATAAAGTAATTAATAAATGTTGAATTGTTAATGGTCAATAATTATGACAGTGGCGACCGTTGATGGGCACATAATAATCAGTTTTTATTATCAGGCAAAAACTTAAACCAAAGCAAAACTGTATAAAGAATCTGACCAATCAAATGTTAAGAGTTTTAGCGAAATGTGAGCCCAATTCATAGTCTTTATAAAGCTTAAGAAGTTGTATCTCTCGTCATTCCTGATAAAGCTTATCTGTAGGCAGCTTAAATTAATAATGTTATACTATCATACTAGCTTGGTAATTTCATTTCGAAAATCACTAAAACTTAACACGAGCTGTTCTTAATTAGTTCTTAAAATATGTTCTTTTCATCTCTGTAGCTACATGTAGTTGACACATGGATAACTACCGCATTTGGGAATGGTTATTTGTGTGTTTTTATTATTCTATTATAAAACAATAATTCATGCCCTGCATAAAATATATTTAAATTTTAAAATTGTAATTTAATAGAAAATTGAGCTGGTAGGCAACAAGGTGGCAGAGATCGCCTCAATAGACAAGGGAAGTCACTGTGTAAGAGACGAGTGACTCCGAACACGTCGACTTTTCTAAAGAAATGCCGGGATAATTCAAATGAAATATAAGTATGCAATAATTAAGTGAAAAATGAGAAAGATTGTGTTTTATTTTGGCTAAAGGCGAAACGAGTATTGTTTATGCAATGTGTTATTGAACATTTTTAATATAAGACAAAATGAATAAAAATCAGTATCTGTTTAGTGCTAATTAATTATTAATAACATGTTATTAGTCGTTATCGTATCATAATTTCTATTAAAATGTATATAGCAGTTAACGGCGTAATTACATGTAAATGCCATTCATTATATTATAGGGTTAATATAAATAATCATTATTTTGTATCATTACAGTTTTGAATATCCGATTAATAATACAATTTCATTAAGAATGGTGTCTGATGTCATTTAAAATACACGAGACTTTATTCTAAATGGTCCTTTTAAGGTTATTTTATAAATGTGATCAAGATTTTTCCACTTCTTTCAGCGGCCATATAAAGCTTTGTTGCTCAAAGGCGAAATATTGTTCAACATATTATTTGACTTAAATAAAACCTGCTAAAAATGTTGCTGTTTAGTGGAAATTTAAAAACTTGGTAACGGTTTGGAAGCATTTTAGCCGTAAGAATCTCACGTCAGTTATATTAGTACATCATCAAATTACGCATGCGTGCATATACGACAAAAGTTAGACCTTCAAACAGTGAGTCGGCAAAAGAAACGACACTGGTGCATAGTGCTTACAACTGATTTGCGGAGTGTACAACCTTGCACTTCCTTGCACAGTATAACCGCATGTGAAGAAACATCAAAGCAAGACAACTAAAAGGAAACACCCGCAATGGGAGTTAGTAACTTAGCAAAGAATCGTACATCGTCGGATGCCCACGCTCGACTATTCCGTTTTACTACATTTGTCGACTGTGGTTTTAGTGTTAAATTTTCTGTCGTCTTATCGAACTGAATAGGGCAAGAATTGGCCAATCATAATACTGCTAAAAAAGTCAATACTATTCAGCGTGGAGACTAGATGTATAGCAATAACGTCGTGCCGTTTGACAAGTCTGTCGAAACAATGAATGAACGAGAATTATCATTGGACTGAAATCCTCATCGGATTATGAAGCGACCTATCAAATATCTTATCAGAAACGGCGAAAAGGTAACCAAAAATCCCACGGGCGATGGAGAGTAACGGAATGGATCGGTCGTGGGTGTCTGACGATGAAAATCGTATATCGGCACTTAACTTTGCATTTGGAACGTCTCGGCAGGTTTTTTATTTCAAAAATTATTTACCGAACTTGTACAGAAACGCCCGAAGTTGACGCGAATGTTATTATATGTTATGTAAAGCTATTGCTTCACGATCGGGCCAATCGCTGCACTATGTAATATGTGACGTGTACGTATATCCGCGCATGCGTAGTTGGAAGCTTTTCTTGTTTGTTTATCTTTGAGCATTCAGTTGTCTGAAAGTAGATAATAAACAATGCGGGGCTTATTATTCTTCCAAACAGAAACAGCAAAACATTCTTTTTTAATACACCGTGTTCAGTGAACATAGTTTAGTGATCCGATTTATCAATTAAAACCATTAATGACTGTTTTTTATTCTCGGTTTTCATTTTGCGCTAAAAGAAAATGCAATTCTGACCAACTTTGATCAGTGATCAAGGGCCTCTTTTCTTAATTAGGACTCTAGAAAAAATGACTATAGTGTGTTAAGATGATTTCAAACTGTGATAGTAGTTAGTATAACAAATTGCCCATTTCTATGTTTTGTTTTCTCTGTGTATTAATAAAACAATTATTTATTGATCGTGTCAGTGTTCTTTTGTCATTTATTATCCAGTAGTCATGGAGATGAAATGTATCCAGGAATGGATCCAGAGAGGGGGTGAGGGATATTGGGGATGCATCCTGGTAAAACAGTAGAGTTGTGAAAACACATACATGTAAGATTTTAAAAAAAAACTTTTAAAAGTAAATTTTGTCTGTTGACTGCTTAGGTCAAAATTAGGGTCCATAACTGTATGTGTATATCCAGTTATTTCATGTGATAAAGTTGAATGGATCTTGATTCATACCCCCCCCACACACACACACACACACCGCCACCTCCCCCACGGATCCGGCCCTGAATATAATTAATGATTGGTCTGGTTGTAAACTACAGTTGAACAACCTGATGAACATTTGGGAAAGTAGATATATAGTACACGAGTGAGTGCGTTCGAGAAAGAGACAGACAGACAGACAGACAGACAGACAGACAGACAGACAGACAGACAGACAGACAGACAGACAGACAGACAGAGACAGCCAGAGAAAAAGACACAGACAGACACACAGAGAGCATTTCACGTAAACGCATTCAATCATTTAGTGATTTCATAAGATGTTACTGCATTCATCTGCAGACGCACACACTCGCAGTCCACTCGCTCTCACCCACACATGTAGATGAGTAATCAGTAGGAAAATGACGTATAAATATATATATACATGTAATAAAAATGCAATACAGGCACTTCCAAGTTAAGCAGTTCAATACAAATAAAAGCAAAATATCGTACAAAAACATAAATGTTCAATCACAGGTTTGTTTACATTCGTAGCTGGGCAAAATAATGAAGCCAAAAATGAGCACGATCGAAACTGCAGAGACTCTAAATATTTAAAAACATACGTTTGGGAAAAAAATCCCTTTAGATGCTAATTCAGTTCGTACAAATCAATTGACTGGTCGAGTGATTAATATCTTGGCTGTCTGTATGTCTATGTGTACATATGTTTTAGTTCAACTTATACTGATAATATATCAATAGTATTTTTAAAAGCTTTATGTGTTTAACATTCGTCTTACAGCAGATATAGCACAATGTGTCAGCAATTTGACAACACAGCACAATGAAGACGGCATTTAAGCCTGCGTCAAAAGGGAACGACGCCTTATATAGGATTGACTGAGTACGGTTGCGACTTTGACAGACAATTAGACAATGTTCGTTATACACATCGAAATTTATAACAGACACAGCTCAACAGAAAACAAGATCGAAAGTATCGAAAATACACAAATACTGCCCCGGAGCTCCTACCATATAGCATGTTGCACACGATGCACGAGCTACTGGTCATGTGATAAAAACTGTTCACACAGAAAATCCCGATTTGAAATCCGCAGATAGTCGGAAAATCTAATCATGATTCGAGCATTTCCGTCTGCTCAATACTGCATTTGAAGTTTCAGCATTATAGCTGAGGTGCTCAAAATGACAATCTTACTTCATCGAAGGATCAAGGATTGCTTTTAAGGAAGAATATATCAGTCATAACATACGGACTGGAAATATGATAATGAAGAAATGCCTTATTCCACAGTCACGGCCTGTCAAATTTGCATTCTTTTCTTCAAAAACAAAATGTCGTTGAACCGCAGGTTCCCAAAATGTTATCAGAAAATTAAGTCTGCTACAGAAAAATGCAACTTTATATCATATATACCGGTATATCTTATTTACAGGCACATTATGCAACGCTACTTTGACTGGCACTGAATTAGAATATGTTTTTAGAACTATACGCCATGCCTGATACATGTAGTAAAAATGCTTATTCTCATAATTATCCAACACCTAAAAACAACTAAAAATACATTATTGCTTTGCCATAGGATTAAACTGACAAAATCTGCCATGTTTCTTTACTTCTCAACGGCAGCTTTATGATGTCCTAAAACTATTTAGGCCTACTCCATGCCTCATTTTTTTCATTGCTTCTTGTATTTTTATCACACACATATAACTATATGGCAAGTAATAGTTTTAACCAAGTTTGCTTTTCTTTATTTATATTAATTTTAAAGTAATTTATTATTTCTCACCACTGAAAACATTGTTCAGGATGATAAGCCTTGCCTGCTGGATGTCACCACTTGGCTGCCCAAGACAGGGAAGTGAATATAAAGTAGGGTTTTATATCTTGTAACTGTAGAAGGATATGATATGAGTGTGAGCATGACCTTTTCAGTTTTGTGTAGAGTTTGTCTCTTTTTCTTATGAGTTTGACTATTTCGTGTGTGACCCATGGTAGATCAGCTCTACTTTTGATTTGTCTTGTTGGTATGTGTAGGGTGGATAACCGGTTGACTTCAGCTTTAAACATGTCCCAAAGGTGATTTGGGTCTTTGTGTTTGTGTGTTGTGAATGTGTTAGTGAAGATGGCCAAGTCTTTCTTAAAGTCAGACCAATTAGCCTTCTTGTATGATTTGACCTGTCTGGGATTTTGCTTGATGCGACCCCGTTTGACCTTGATTTTGTGAAATACTATATCGTGATCTGATGTGCCTAATCCTGGTAACGTTTTGGTTTCATGAACTTGACTTGGTATGTTGGTGAGAAATAAATCAAGTATGTTGTTGTTTCGGGTGGGGATTTTGACCATTTGTTCGAGATTGTGATTTATCATGTTTTCAGTGAAAGTGTCATACAGTTCTTTGAATCTGCATGTGCCTGATGGTGACTCATTTGACCAGTTCATGTCTGGGAGATTAAAATCTCCAAGGATCCATATGTGACTGTTTTGTGGAATTTTCTCTACTGATGACCATAATTCTTTAATTGACTGTTCGTCGTGTTCATGTGGTTTGTAGAATGAGGAGACATAAATGTCTTTTATGCCTGTGATTGAAATTTTTGACCATATTACGTTGCAGTCAGTCTTAAGTTCTGGTTGTTCATCACTTAGGAACTTGTTTGTTACCGCAAGGAGGACACCTCCGCCCTTGCCTGATGTTCTGTCGTCTCTGTATATTTGGTAACCAAGGTGACATGGGAATATTTCCGCTGTGTGAATATCAGGTTTTAACCATGTTTCTGTGAGGCATATGATAGTAGGTTGAACTTGATCTATAACTTGGTGGAGTTCAGGAATCTTATTATTGACAGAACGACAGTTAATATTAAGGATTGTTAGTCTTTCTTCCGGGTTCAATTTAGTCCTTTTAGCTTTATTTATTTTAGGAGTAGAGCTCGCTTTAGGTTGAACATGATGCCTATCATTCCTCACTGGACTGCTTTGAGGATTAAAGTATTCAGGGGCCGTTTCTAAAGAAGTGAAGAAAGATTTAAAGCCTAATGTGTCCAGTGATTCTGCTAACGATGTAGAGTGGTTATGACTTCCACAACTAATACAAAACCAAGAGAAACTAGAATTTGACAGGAAGTGAGCATGACTACACATACCAACAAAACAAATCAAAAGTAGAGCTGATCTACCATGGGTCACACACGAAATAGTCAAACTCATAAGAAAAAGAGACAAACTCTACACAAAACTGAAAAGGTCATGTTCACACAAAAGTCACTACACTGAAAAGTTCAAACATCTCAAGTCAACCATACAAAAACAGATTAGAAATGCACACTGGTCATACCTAGAATCAGTTATCTTTTCTGACACACAAGGTCCTGGTCACAAGAAAAAGTTTTACAACTTTGTAAAACACAAAAAGACAGAAAACATAGGAATTGCACCGCTAAACTCTGAAGGTCAAACTCACTCAGATCCAGTGTTGAAGGCCAACATACTCAACAAACAATTTGAATCCGTCTTTTCAAAGCCTTCGCCACTCAGCCTCAAACAAATAGCAAAAAGTTCAATGTCTAAATTAGATCATCCACCCATGCCACCAATCACCATCACAGTTCAAGGAGTTGATAAACTATTGACAGGACTTAACCCCAATAAAGCCCAAGGTCCGGATGAGATCTTACCTCGGCTGCTTAAAGAATTACACACAGAAATAGCACCGATTCTTACAATCATATTTCAGAGGTCACTGGACACCGGTATTGTTCCTAATACTGGAAACATGCCATAATCACACCAGCATTCAAAAAAGGGTCAAAGTCAAAACCAAGTAACTACAGACCAATATCACTCACATGCATAGCATCAAATCTAATGGAACACACCATTGTGTCAAACATGATGGATTACTTTGACACTTACAACATACTTTGCCCTCAGCAACGCGGATTCAGGTCAAAACACGGCTGTGAGACTCAACTCATTGGCTTCACACAGGAAACAGCAGACAGTTTAGATCAAGGTCAGCAAACTGATGTCATTGTCATGGACTTCAGTAAAGCGTTCGATAAAGTTGATCACCACAAACTCGTTCTCAAACTGAAACACATGGGGGTAAACCCATACATCACCACATGGATTAAAGACTTCCTACATAACAGGTCACAACAGGTCTTAGTCGAAAACAAGGTCTCTCACAGTCTCCCTGTACATCCTGGTATCCCACAGGGCTCGGTCGTGGGCCCAAGTCTATTTTTAGCCTACATTAACGTTCTACCAGGAAGTGCCAGGAGTCGTGTTCGTCTGTTTGCAGACGACACAATAGTTTACCTCACAATAAAATCACACGCATCTGCACAAAGTCTTCAGGAAGACTTACACAACCTAGAACTTTGGGAAAAAGAATGGTCAATGGAATTTAACCCTGACAAGTGTGAAGTTCTCAGAATACACAGGAAAAAGAAACCGGTTATCTTCCCATACACACTTCATGACACCACCCTCAGAACAACAGAACACGCAAAATATCTCGGGGTCACTATCAGTAGTAACCTCGATTGGTCATCTCACATAAACACTATCACAAACAAGGCCAAAAACAGTCTGAGATTCATCAGACGAAATGTCAAAACACAGAACAAACAACTAAAAGAGGCTGCATACAGAACATGTGTACGCCCCCAGGTCGAATATTGTTCAACTATATGGCACCCATGGCAGAAACACCTCACACACAGAATAGAAATGGTTCAAAGGTCAGCCGCAAGGTCTGTTCAAAATGACTATCACTACACAAGCAGTGTCACTAACATGCTCAGAGAGTTAAAGTGGTCTACTCTCGAGCAATGCAGAAAGCAAGACAGTCTCAAAATGCTACACAAAATACATAACAAACAGGTCAATGTCGATCACTGTTATCTCACAACTACACGAAACAACAAATTCCTTATTCCCCACTCAAAAACAAAACACCACATGAACTCATTCTTTCCGCGGGCCATACGACTTTGGAACGGACTACCGACTGAGATTAAGGATGCCCCAACTGTACCTGCATTTACAAGTGGCCTAAATAAGTTTTATGCTTTTTAATTGATATTTTAAATTATAAGCCTTAAATTGTCAATGTTCAGGACTTGCGCCTGCCTTATGTAGTCAGTATTGACTTTTGGCAGTACAAAGTTGAAGTTGAAGTTGGAAATAACTATTCCTGAATAGGCGGAGAACCAAGAAAATACACTTAAAACAATCTTTGCAGTGAGATGTGCACTATAGAGTATTTACCCCAATGCAATTGTTTTTTTAATAGAGGGAAAAAGTGCTCAGAAAGTGAACAGTGATCAAAATATCACTAGTCCTGTATTGCCACTAGTGCTTTTTCAAAATCCAAATCACGCTTTCTGTTTCATCAATGCATTGCTCATTTTATGAAGTAAAATGTGATCCAGGTCCTGCAATAAAAAAAATCATTATTTTTAATAATATTGCTTATTTATATATACATGTAGTTTAAAGATACTTTGGAATAATTGATGGGAACCTTTTTAATAAGTCTGAATTTCTGCTCCCAGGAAATCATAAATGTTTCAATAAGTGACTTTGCACAGAAACTCTTGCATTTTTACAAATTCCCACTGAGAACTTTCAAGGCTGGAATTAGTATCTGCAATAGTTAGATATTGAATACAAATACACTTTTAGCATGTTTGTCCATTTAAAACTAGATTATTGTAACTTCATTTTTCTGTACATTTCACTTACCTATGTTTACCTAACAATTCTTGCAGTATATCATTTTTCAGCAAGATGATGCTTGTATCATTCTGATTGCTGAATTTCATAGTTACTGCCACCTAGGCAAACATGGTTATTATGATGAACTTATCTTTACTAAATTATTTGCAGATCCATTAACAATTTAACAGCTTACAGGATAAAATAAGAGTTTGTGTACAGTTAGGGGCAATGAATTGCTAAATCTACTGCAATGTAGACAGTCTGCAGACAACTGATGTGTGGTTGGGGTCTTGTGCATCATAATTGAAGTAGAAGTTTTAATTAAATGTTAAATTAAATTAATTAAAGTTCTTTATGTCTAAAACTTGCAAAACTCTGATTGCATTTACAGACATTAAATTACTATGATGTAGTCTTAAATGTGAACTGTTTTTGAGGTCAAAGAGGGAGATTTTTATTTCCAAATTGGGAGATTTGTTATTTTCATATAAACAAAGAAGAAAGTTATGTTTAAAAATAGGGAGATGCATGTAAATGTGTAAAACACCCCTCATTTTAAAATAAGTTTGAACCATAAAAGTGTGAATCTCCCTCCAAAGTGGGAGAGTTCAGGTGTATATGTAGTATGCCATCATTAAACCCTGAGCTGAATGTGTTACTTTACAACATATTTTAGAGCTAGCTAGTCAGTTAAGTTTTCTGATGGCTATAAACAACACATAGGCATTCAGTTATTGGCACAGCACTATCTTTACTTCAATATATTCCTTATATATAACATCAACACTAACTTTAGTTAAATATATTCCTTGTATCTAATATCTTTTATCTGTTGTTGCAGAGGCTGTCTGGTTCTCTTTCCTACCCTGATGAAGGATGTGGTTTATGTGCACCCATGTTTTTCATAGAAAATGCTTTTACGCATTTCTAAGGAGGTAGGCATTTTTTTGTTTATGATTTTTTATGTCATTTAAGAATGTTCCTACCTTTGACATTTGTTGAATGCTATCATGTTTACAAGTTCTTGTAGTCTTATTTCAACACACTCAGACGTTTCTGATTAGACAGCTCTCAGCTGAAACTGCTTGATCTAGATCTACACTTTTTGCCTAAGTCTGATTAACTGACAATGAGCCAGTTAAGAGTTAATATGATATAATGACTGGCCCTAAGATGTTAAATATCATTTAAGGCATCAGGATTGTACAGGAGCTGGTATTAAGGTGTCACGTTAGTCAAAAAAGGCAATTGTATAAGCCTGAAGGGTTGTCAGCAGTTTCTTATGCATATAACCAGTGGTTGAAATTCAAAGATTTGTTTTGTTCTCATGGCCTATTGCTAAACAAGAGAAAAGAACACACATTAGGTGCAAAGAACAAGGCTCTGTAAAGAAATGATTATAATTTATTCTAATACCACAAATATATTTAAGTTCAAGTCTTAACTGCTTTCTTAGTAAGCATTTTTTTAAATTATAGCAGACTTTCAGACTGACTAGTGTATGAATCCTTTTTTGTTACTTATTAAAATTGCTTCATGGCTGCATGGGTAATTATTATTGATGTGTTGATGTGCAAGAAATGGGATAACTCAGATTTCATTTTTCAGTCTGGAGTTATTGCCCTTTGTTATTTTTTTTAGCAACTGCTTAAGCAGATAAACCCTTTATTTCTAAACAGCGTTTTTTTCACAGATGAATTATATATAATGGTGAAGCTTATTTGAGGCTTGATCAGCGGGCATGTAATGCTCCACCGTGTAATGCTTTTGTTTAAAGTTTTGCTAATAAAAGCAAAAACTGGTTGAACCACTTTTTATAACACAATCATTGTTTGTGCTAATGGCTAGATAATTTCCAAATGACAAGAAATTTTTGACAACTTTTGGCAAAACTATCTCCAAACACTAAGTTTATGCACTTGTATAAGTATTATGTGTCAATATCATGAATTCATATATTTCATGCAGGTTTTCATGTTTCTTTTTGCTAAAAGGCTATATTACACTTACCAATGGTAAACACATTTTGGATTGTATAATCAGTGATTGATCAAAATGCCATAACATTATTTCCCGTTATGAGTTATGTTTATTCAACAAAAATAATTGTAATTTTCTTATTTCAGACCAGAATGTGTAAGAAACAGTTAAGTATTGAGTCCACTACCATCAGGCTACCAGTTGAGTGTGCTCTGCCAACCATCCTCAGGCACCCAACAGTGTTTCCCCGCCCACCACTACCAGGCGACCAGCAGAGTGTTGCCCCGCCCACCACCAGGCGACCAGCAGAGTGTTGCCCGCCCGCCACCAGGAGAACAGCAGAGTATTGCCCCGCCAACTACCACCAGGCAACCAACAATGCTGCCCAACCACCTCCACCAGGCAACCAACAGAGTGTTGCCCTGCCAACTATCACCAGGAAAACAGCAGAGTGTTGCCCTGCCAACTATCACCAGACGACCAGCAGAGTTTGCCATCAGTCAGCTACCAGAGACAGCTAGATTAGAGTTGCCCAATAACAATGGCCAGGGCAAAGTTGTCCACCATTGACAGTTACAAGTTACTCATGAAGGAAAGCCAAAATGACATATCAAATAGCGGGAACATTGCAACTTAATATATTTTATTCTAATCATTCTATGTCCCAAACTTCTCAAGCATTCAAAAGCTTTCCTGAAACTTAGTTTCTCCATTCATATTTTCTAACAAGGTTCGTTTATGTTTAATCCTTAAGCTTTCATGCTCAGAAATACTTGTAATTAAATCAAGTTGTTACCAACAATATAGTTGCCTTATTCTTGCTTCCTTGCTTTGTTACTTGATTCATTCTTCTGCCACATCAACTTCTCTCAGTCTTTGAATGTCCCGTTTTCATTGTCTGGCCTGTTCATCCAATTTTGATCCAATATACACCCTGTTGTGCACACACTGTCATTCAACTACTTGTTTATTTGCCATTCTGACTCGCACTTGGCAAAATGTTGTCAGAGAGGTTGATTGCCTTAAGAGTACCATTGCTAGCATTTTCTTGGCTTTCTGAGGGTTTTCATTCTACTCAAGCATCAAAATTCTTCATCTACTCTGTCTGAGGTCATCCTTAAATCTTGCCAGTGATATTCTTATCTTAAGGACCGTTTTTGCATCTGTCATTTAAGGTTAAGTACACCTGGCAGGATCGCAGCGATTGCATGCCATTCCCGATCATTTAAGGACTAAAGGCTGTGCGCACAGCAATCATCAGTAGGGTAGATTGGCCTGTTGACATGGTAGTGTAGATGTATAGGTGTAAGGTAATATTTTAGTAATTTATGTATTGATCACAATGAGATGGCTAACAACTGAGTGTACTAGTATGTATTGAAATAAAAATAACACTTATTGACGGAAAAGGGCTTTTATTATTTATGCCATATAGCAATTGTTTAAACACAAAAAAGGATTGTCATTTTTTTGAAATACATATCTGTGTGGCAAACAACGGCAAAAGAGAAACGCCGCCGCATTAGTAATTTACAGTTAGAAAAAGCTTGTTGTTCATTTCTAAATGGAGTGTATATTTTATGTCCGATTTATCATGGATTCATGCAGGAGGGAAACATTAGGGACATTTGGACTGTTAGATTAAGATTCAGATCTAAGGCTATATCCCTCTGTTTACTCTTATGGGCTATTAAGTAAACATATACAAGCAATAGTATCTCTGAGGTAATTAAAAATCATTGCCATCATGCTTGTTAAGAAGGAGTAAGGAAGGGCAAATAAAGAAAAAGGGGTTTGACAAGACATGCATGGGGGAGTTGGCGATAGTGAAAGATTGACTGAAACGTTCAGTAATGTTGATTGTCCATTCCAAGTCTGATTGATGTAGATGTTGTGGAGATTGGGTGAAGTAATAAAGGAATAAAGCAAGCAATGGGCAATGGAGTCGGAGGAGAATTTGTAAATTTAAATCTCTAGCCATTGAGTGGCCTAGCCACAAACATCAACTTATTAATAGTTGGCATTTATTGCCAGGCCACTCACTGGCAAAGCCTGATGTTGAATAGAAAGGAGGGCCAGGTAATGGGGTCACTGAAGTGAAGGATGTAGTTTGTGTGGGCTGAAAATCCTGGTAGTTGTCCTGGTATAATTACTCAGCAACCTATTGGCTACAACCAGGACAATCAGTGTCTATAAGAGTTACAGGCAAAACAATCAGAGGATAGCACCCAGTATGGATGACAATAGTTCCTAGTGTGACTGTAATAGTCTATCCAGTATGGGCAATAATAATCCATGGTAGATGTTCACATGACTCATCCATCCAGAAGCAGACATTGTTAGATGCTTCCATCCAGAAGCAGACGTTGTTAGATGCTTCCATCCAGAAGCAGATGTTCATCAGACACTTCCATCCAGTGGCACATGTTTACCAGGCTCTTCCATCCAGAAGCAGACGTTGTTAGATGCTTCCATCTAGAAGCAGACGTTGTCAGATGCTTCCATCCAGTGGCACATGTTTACCAGGCTCTTCCATCCAGAAGCAGACGTTGTTAGATGCTTCCATCTAGAAGCAGACGTTGTCAGATGCTTCCATCCAGTGGCACATGTTTACCAGGCTCTTCCATCCAGAAGCAGACGTTGTCAGATGCTTCCATCCAGTGGCACATGTTTACCAGGCTCTTCCATCCAGAAGCATACGTTATAGCAGGTCTGTTAGTTGGTCAAACTGCATGAAAATAATTATAATTTTATTAATACTGCTTTTGACCAACTTCCCAAACATTGGTCTTCATGTAGATTTTGTATGTTATGTTATCAGCGACTTCTTGGACAGTTCATTCAACAAAATTGTTCAAGGTAGTTATTGAATAAAGCTAAACAAGCAATATTTATGGCAGCAGAAGTGCATATGTCTGGAAGGTCAAGTGGTTAATGTGCTTGGGTCTAAAAGTTGAGGCCCCCAGTTTGAAACTTGAAAAACTTTTTTTTTGTTTAAAACAATGTTTTTGTATAAGATTTGTTAGGAAGAAACAATACTTTATTGGGTCCAGTTATCTGTGCATTGGATTTAAAAGGGGAATTTGATGCAATTTTGTATTAAAAGGAAATGAATGCAGTGGCTTTCAGCAGAGTTGCAGACTTAGGTTGTTTTTTCTCTTACGTTTTTTCTTCATTTTGATTGTAAAAGATTTAGAAAGATGACTGTAATCATTTTGTCTAATTGTACATGTATGTATCCTCTAAAAGCAAGTACATTTCTCGATATGTGTTGCTTTCTTTGCATCATTATCAAGCTCATTTAAATTTATATAGTTTCTCGATGTTCTAGTTCTACATCAGTTGTATGTGATTTTAATTGAGGCATGGCTGTCGCATTGTAGTAGTATAGTACAACCTGTACTTTGCAACAGAAGTTAGTTGTAAGTTAAACAGTTAAAGTTCATGCTGTCAACAAAAGTATGTTTTATTTTTGTAGTAGGTCATTGTAATCTTTTTTGTTAGTTCTTAAAAGTTTGGCTGTAATGAATAAAGGCTAAAAAAAATCTACCGGTTTAAACAGCAAAGAGCTGTAATGTATCAGGAACAGTTTTCCTGAGTATTTTGAGGTTTATCTCCGGTTTTTAACCTCCCTTGATACACTATTTGCTACACTTGTATTGTCATCATTAAATGTATCTTGTATTAATGAAATGTTTGTTTAATCTGTCACCTCAAAAAATAAATACCACTTGCTTTTGAAATGTGTGTTTGATTATTCTTTACAATTCCATCTAACCAAACAGATTTTGAAAGTGTTTCAGATATAAAACAGAAACTGGCATCTCCAAGTTCATAGCCTGTTATGCATGTATTGATCAGGCATAGGCAAATAGCCAGATCAGCTAGTTTCACTTCCAGCCTGCTGGAAGGCCTCACAAAATGCCAGTTTTCACTTTTAACACAACTAATGTGTTGTGTGCTTTAATGTTGATGTGTATGTCTAATTTTAAGAAAAATTCCATCCAGTTTTGAATTTATTGATAATTTTCTTCTAAAATTGATATTTATTTTATTTTTTTTAAGTAAGGAAACTCCAAATATTATGTTGTTATATCCTCTTTGCTGTTGAGAATTGTTTGGAAACAAATTATAGTATAAGACAAACCAACCAAACAGGTTACTTGATTGTTTTAACAAACTATCCCTAATATGTAATAATTGCTTACAAACTAACACATTTAAGACTGATTGTTACATTTGTATACATCTTTGGTCTTTAAGATTTCGTCACTTGGTTATTAACTTGTTTTACTAATTCAGTCGTCCAAGAAAAAAGACAAATAAAAAGTCATCAAAATTAATGCTATCAATAATCAAGGCCTTTGACAGGCAATGTTTAATGGGAGCTAACTTTATGGAGACTGTGTCTGAAGATTTCAGATTTATCTCTCTTTGTGTTGTTTTTAGGAGAAAATATGTGCGTTCATTCACAAATAACATAGTTATATGTTGAATTGATATTGAACATTTAATTGAATTAAACTAAATGATAAAGTCATAAATTGATGACTATGCTAATATATAAACTCAATCCTTTACACATTTTCCATTGTGTTGGAGCATTACAGACAAATCCGCAAAGTGCACATGTCCCGGTTGTTAATGAAAACAACATGGCTGCCGATGTTTCACGAAGAGAACCATATGTGGGAGACAAACTCAAAGCTCTAAGAGACGGTATTTTGTTTTTGATTTTAATCGATTGTTTCATACACATAAGGCGTGTGTATATGCAGTTCCATAAACAAACCAATCCGAAGTAATGTGTTTTAAGTAGAATTGAGTCTAAAACCTGAGCCGACAAAATCGGCCTAGCATTATGTCGGCCTCATTAATCTAGATTATCGGAGAGTTGACACGAATCCAAAATCACAGCACAGCTTTTTTGTCTCAGTTTTTTAACACCGTAGACAGTGTTTGACCCGGCTTAATGTTGTTTAACTGTGCTTCGTGATTGTAAAGCAGAAAATAAAGTTCTGTTCAAGTGCCAATTAGAACAGGTGTATTATCCCGGTATTGCATGGGTTACAGGAGGTTTCGTCTTACATTAAATTTTATCTTAATCCAACACATAGCTTTGTTCATTCGGTTAAAAAGAAAGATTGTCTTTGTAAAAGCCATTAAATTTAAGTGTTATGTACATAGATTGACACACAATTAGCTATTCAAATTAAATGAAACGTTTTAAACACAAATTAAATGAAACGTTTTACACATTCACAGATGACTAGTCCTAGTTTAGCAGTCTCCTTGAAATATTGCCCAATGCATGCAATGGGATAACATTCTAGTTTGTTATGTTATCTTATTTGTTTATTTGTTATTTATTTTATTTTAGCTGTCAATGAATGCAGCATTGAAGCAATTGATATAATATGATATGGGTTTGGGGGATTAATTAGCCCCAGTATAACATAATAACATTTTAAATTTGTAGATCATTGTATTAAAAGTTAACATAAAAGGAAAAAACATGTTTGCATTATACATTATTCCAGGGGATACTTCATAGGATGTGCTCACAGGAGTTTGCTGAGTCATTTGCAAAACAAAAATATATTGAAATATCATAATGAAAATAGACAACAACAAATGAAAACAAATTAAAATGTTTCTATAAAATCCAACAAATAGTGTTTCATTTTTATTAACATTGTCATTTTCTTCTAGGGTATCCTTTAATGTATGTGTTACCAATAATATAATTTATGCTTGATATATCTCATTAAACATATTTAACCCTAAGACAGATTTTAAACTGTCATTCTGCCTGAATATTAATATTAATAATATTTACCTTATTGTGAATACTTTTGTATATATGTTATTGTCAGTTTATCAAAAACCTGACCAGGCCTGGTAGCGCAATCGGTAGAGCATCGGCTCCAGGTATGCAAGGCCCTGGGTTCAAACCCCGGCCATGACATACCGAAGTCATAAAACCATGGTAGTGGTATAGCTCCCTTGTTAACGCTCAAGCAAATATAAGGGTTGTTTCAAAACTGGTTGGCCCGGTATCAGGATAATGCGACTGGGTGTGGTATCATGCCAGGTGTTCATGGCATGCTATACACAGTGAAGGCAGCACTATGTCTGCTTCAATGGGACACCATCTCCAGATAACTGAAATACTGTTGGTGGGACAATAAACCCAATAAAGAAAACAAATTTGATGTTCTCCTAAAATTGGCATTGTTATGTTTTTAAACTTTTATAAGTTGTAAGATTTTCCAATTTTATTGTTTAAAGTAAAAGTTGTTACTAAAAGAGTTTATGTTTGCAGTTCTAGGCTTTATTAAAAATTAAAAGTGGAAAACAAATGGTCTTAAATGTCAAATGTAAGTAGCACCGGGATATAATGATTTATGATGATTTATGTATGAACACATCAAACTGGGTTAACCTATTATTAGCTATATAAAACCTCAGGTCAAATTAAGGTGTTATTTTAAATCCTCAATTGATTAATCACTTTTAAGTGGTAGATTAAAATTTTGTTTTAATGTCTGAATATAAGTAACATTTTGTAATGGGTGTTATTTGAACAGAGAAGTAGATCTAGAACTGCTCTAGTATGGATTTTTGTAAATTTAAAACAATAAATAATAACACTTGTTGGGTATCACTTGCTAAATGAATGAACATCTGTGTGAGTGATTTGTGAAGTATTCTTTTAGAGGACTGGATGTAATGTTTGCCTCTACTCTTCCTATATCTGGTAATTTTAATATATGGAGAAAAAAAAAATTCCTCTGAAATATTGCTGAAGGGATGCTAAACCCAACAAGTAAACAAAAAATCTTTAATTTAATTTTATTGACAAGATGACCATATTTTGTCACTGGATAACTTGAACGATTAATGGTTGGACATTTAAATTTAACATTGAAGTTCATAACCTTTGTTTAAGTAGATTTGATAAAAAAAAATGCGTGGAAAACTGTCTCAGAATACCAAGTCTACATCAATTTATCTACTGGATGTCCCAATAATTAAGAGCAGTTACCATCCAACATGTAAATTTTCTTTGTTGGGTCAGAAGAAAGACCGAACAGTAAGTGATAAAACGGATTCTGCTGAAAGTGGTACAGTGCCATTTCCTTTAGTTTGCACAAAGGTTCAGAAAGATAAAAAAGTGTCAATAAAACTTCCAGCATTGAAAGAAGTAACAGAAATCAAATTGCCTGTTGTTCGAAAACGGATTGGAAATTTTAATGGTCAGTTCTCTTACTTTTTTCTTGTAAATGTCCCTATACCATAAACTAGCAGTAATATTATTGTAGTGTTGGGGAGTATTTAATTGAGGTTAGTTCGCTTTCATTTTTTGTCAAGTTGATATCTTTTAAATTTAAAATTCAGCTGTCAAATCAGGAATAGAAGGAGAAGTTGCATATAAATTGGAAACCTGTCTATTAGATACATTGGGTACACAATCATTCAATCTTGATTGATAGCAGTTAGATTAAAATCTTTTATTCAACTTGATTAGCACTTACTTCAAGGCTTCCCATCAACAAAAAAGCCCAAACTCATGGCTCACTCATTTTACAAATGTCCATCTTTGTTTTTATCAATTACACAATACAAAGCAAAAATTTGTGTCAACTTAATTATGTTCAACTTTGCAAAAATAATTTTTAACACTGTCCTGAAGAACTTCTTTTCAGAAGAGCTTGTTTTTCAGAAGTTTTGTGTTCTAACTATTCTTAGTCATTTTTCATGTGTCTGCATATGTGAGACATATTGCTGGAGACTGAGCAGCAGATAGTGCAGATCCTGATCAATCAGCTGATCTGGATCAAAATTT
This sequence comes from Sinonovacula constricta, assembly GCA_007844125.1. Classification (NCBI taxonomy): domain Eukaryota; kingdom Metazoa; phylum Mollusca; class Bivalvia; order Cardiida; family Solecurtidae; genus Sinonovacula; species Sinonovacula constricta. The sequence continues at coordinate 29,253,275 of CM017565.1, forward strand.
ATTGTCTAGGATAGTAGAATTGTGCCAAGCAGACTTAGACTTAATAAAATATTAATTTCTACCAACGATGACAATTAAAAAAACAAACACTCATACATGTATATAAGCTGTTTAATAATTTGTGTAGATTAAAATCAAAGCACTAAAAAGAGTTTGTGGTTTAACTCGGTAAGCGATTGAATATGTGCAATAATGGTCCGAATTATTCCATGGTAAAGCAAGTGTAATTGTTAAGCAGGCTTCAGCTGTAAAAAAAACTCTTCTAAAACATAGAATATACATTGGGACAGAGTCACTGTAACATCTGATATTACAAATTATTTTCCTAAACATTCAATTCTTTTTTATATGATTGCATTTTAACCTAAATTAGGTCTAAAATAAGTGCTTCTAAATGCTACCAGGTGGGACCAAAATACACTGTGTTCAAAATTAACTTCCAGTTATTTAATTTCGTCCACACTACACCCATTTTAGATCAGAAGTTCAAATTCCGAGTGCTCCATTCTTTTCTGAATGTGTGTAGTAACTTTTTTCTGAGATGCTGAGATAATTCAAATGACCTGTGTCATTGGTGCTGCTCTTGAGAGCAGTGCCTCTTATGGAATGCATTTTTTTATGGGAACGATAGTGTAGCAGTCAATAACACGATGTCGGAGGTTTTCCCTGAGACACTTTTCAGATTGAAAAGAATAAAGTTTTTTTTTTAACAAGGTAGCTTGAAATAATAAAGTGTAGCTTGCAATTATAAAAAGTAGCATAAAAAGACGTAGCTGTTTGGTGAAGTTTTGTTTAACAAAAGAAACCGAGTATACCGATGTTAGAAATGCAGCTTGTAGATGTAGCAGAGAACAAGGAAAACAAAGTAGCAAAAATACTCCACCTTCCATCAGAGTTATGAATCATCACTGTCAAATGTTAACGTAATTAATCAACAGAGTAAAAGAGTATTTTGTTCCCAGGGTAGTCATCTTCTTGTGTAAAGCACATGCTCTGTATGGCGCCTTGAATGTCTCACATCCTGGCACTTTCTTGTACATAACTTGGTATGGATTGCATAATGCAGTGAGGCCCTATGTGGGATATCACAAATACCTCCGCCTATAGATAATGCTAAGTCAATGGAACACACATTTTAATAATAGTTTGCTTCCCGTTTCGACCCTTTCCACTAGTCACTGAATGATATTCCTGTGCGGCTTATTCATAGATCTGCATTTCATGTATATATATCTGCATTATACAATATAATCACTTGAACTTTTAGTTTAAACAGATAACAATATCAATGTTTACATTTGAAGCATGCTTGGACACAATAGATAGTTTCCACATCAGTGAAGATCTCTTATCTTGGCAGCCATCTTGGATGGCAACTTCAAGGGATTTTCAGATGAATTGTATGGAAGCGTAAAATTTATTTTCTTGTATAATTTCTTCATTTGTGGTCCAAAACTGAAAAGCTATACACCATTGGAAAGCTCTTGAAATTCATATTTTCAGAGTGCAATATTTTTTAAATTGATAAATGCACAAAGAATATAATACACATAAATAAAAAAAATATTGGCTCATCCTTATACAAAATGAACAGTGTAACTTATTTGGTTGTATTTTTTTACCTTTTAAACTATCAAAATATTGTTTTGATCTTTAAAATACTTCATAAAAGCTGTTTAATTTGATATTAAATTCAGTAAAATAGACTGAAACTTAACAAAACAGTGGTGAGTTTAATACAGCACATATTTCCAGATTTCAGTCTACATTAGCTTCTGCCTTCAAAGATGGCTGCCTCAAACTGTCAATCAGTGCCTATGACATCTCATGGGAACTATCTATTGATGCATGTCTCCTTCGACAGAGATGTTTGTTTCTGTTTATGCACTACTTCTTCCCAAGCATGGTGATGGACTGTGAAGTAATCACGGTCATGAAGGATCAATCGTTCATGCTTCCATAATTCAGCTTTCTCATAACTCCGGATGGTGTCGCACCGAAAATCAGACTTCAAATAACTTAAGTTCCTAAACAAAATTAAATGTGCATAGATGTTTATGTTTATAGACAAAATAATAAATTTATAATAACAATGCCACATTGATATGCTTGCCCATTAGTACAATAGTCTTTGATTTATTATTTGTTAACCCAATAACAACACATAAAGAAAAATAACTAATCCTTTAAAGAGCTTATTCTGATGAATTCTTTGCTGGTCATTTATAGTCGAGTTACCAGGGGCAGATCTAGTATTTTTCTATTTTATAGGGTGCATGAGTATTTTCATGTGTAACACCATGCTTGTTTAATTGTTGCAATATAAAAAATATATTCTGGACTTTGATATTGATTTTAAGCAGTTTATTAAATGGAATTTATCTATAAATATTACATAATATTCTGTGTATGGCCCGGAAATTTTAGTTTGTGGGCATATATGTGATCTTTCTCTGAAGCCAAGGTGGGAGATTTTCACTTTCAAATTGGGAGATTTGTTATTTTCATATAAATAAAGAAGGAAGAAATCTGTGGGGTGTTTTACACATTTTCAAAGAATTTGGAACATAAAAAAGTGGGAGTCTCCCTCCAAAGCAGGAGAGTTCAGGTGTATGTGTGGGGGCTGCCTGAGTCCCAACCTGTCTAAATCAGCCCCTGAATTAAGCCTTGAAGCCTACTTACGAGTCATTTGACAATGCTATGGTTTGTAACAGCCTGGCCTTAGGTTTAAAGTTTGTCACAGGTATATCATACATGTATGCAGACAGTTATCCAGCAATCAATATGGAACAGTTGGGAGTTGGCAGGGAGTAAATCATTGCCAACTTGTGAAGTTACTTGGGATTTGGCATTGACACGTGAAACAGTAATGTCATGTGAGATAGAGGTGGATGTTTTAATCTTATTCGCAATGTGAGACCTCTCAAACAGAAATGTTGATATGTGGATTTTTAACTTTTAAACCAGTGTTTTGTAAATTTCAGCACAGTTTGTAAAAGTGTCTTGGTGCAATTATTCAAAAGTGTTAAATAATTGTATCAAATTAAAACATTTAATTGATTGTATCACTCGGTTCATAAATGTACATGTTGAAAATCTTTACATGGAGATAAGAAATACTATAATGCAGATTTCAATTAACTTTTAATTTATAACTTTGGCAAAATTGGTTACATTAAATAATTGACAAGTATTGGACAACTGTGAATACATTATCATAATTTTATAAACATGGTCTCAAGCAGATGTTAATTTAACTTATTACTTTTAGGGTGTGCCATAGTGCCTTTGTGCAGTATTGAAAAGAATTGTAATAAGTATTGATTTAATGTCTTGTAATTGTTATATTTTATTCAAATCTATTAATGTCAGGATAATATGATAGATTGACTTGGGAATTTTAATAATCTTATTGCTTATTAAAATGTACATTAGCTAAAGTGACTATCTATGGCCAGTATACCACATATTGATTTTTTTTAAATAATTTATGAAAAGTTTTTTTTTTTTTGTGTGTTTTTTTTTCTTCATTTTTCTTAATTTTAGGAATATTTTATTAAAATTTGTTTTTTAGTAATTGGTCTCTTATCTTATATCAGAACTACAAGACTTTTTTTTCATCATAATATTAGCTAGGCCCTAGAAATAAGGGGCTTTGATCCTTTTCTTGCTTGAAACACTTTTAGGATGGGTTATGTTTTATATAAGTGGGTTGACTGGTGTTAAAAAACAAACAATTACTTCAGTCAAAGACTAAGAAAGAAAGGACTTAATTCTGAACTTAAACATGTAACTTAATCTAAAATACTAAAAAATACAAATAATTTATACTTTAACACTATAATTTCCCACCAGTCATAAAAGGGGGGCTTAAAACCATCAAATTGGTCAAAGCCTATAAGAAAGACTTTAAATTGTAACCAGCCTAGCTCTGATAAAGAGCTAATAAAACTGTTGCCATGCCAACAAAAGTGCTAAAAAAATCATTAACTGTTGAAATCAAACTCGATCAACCCATTATAAAATCAGACTATCATGGGTCACTTGGTACACCACCGATATCTCAGTGTCGCAGTGCTGGAAAGAGGACGGATAACAAACGGTCAGAAACAACTGTTGGGTTGGATAATGGTGAAAGGACGCAACTCATATATAATAATCTTACAAAACAAAAGTCCAGATTGACAGAAAATTGTCCACTCAGAAATCGCCCACCAGTTGGACAAGGTCTGTTTAGACATTTGCTTTCCTGCAAAAATAAACACACAGTTTCTTTTTACAATGATGTAGAGATCATGCATTTATAGATTTGCTGTAAATATAAATGTAAAATACATTAAAATATTGAAATTAAATTTTGAAAAAAGAATTGCATTCATTGTGTATCCAAAATTAAAGAAAATTGAAAAGAAGTTACTTCATGAAAGTTGTAGGTTTTTTATATTCTTAAAACCTGGCCTAATTTGTATGTATTTTTGTACATTTTTCACAGTTAAATCCTACCCCATTAGTAATTGAGTACTGTTAAAAAGATATTTCGACGGTTCATTTAATATAAATGCTCAAGGTATTATGATACATGTTCCAGTAGACTGATGTTAAAACACTGTTTTTGAACAGCAAGTAATTTTTTTTTCTGGGTTTGAGAAGTTGTAAGTGTGCTCTCCACTCATTCTTGAGGCCCCCAGTTTTAACCCCTTGGGCTGATATTTTCTTTTTAATATTATGTGTTGTTTGTTTGTTTTTTGTTGTTTAATTTTGTGGTTAAAATAGAGGCTATGATTATTAGATTTCCTTCTAATCCAGTTTTTTTTTACACCAGCAAATAAATGTTTGTTTTATCATTGTGTATGTTTTTATATATTGTCAAGATATGAAGCCAAACTGGTGGACAGGGCATATAATGGGGGGAAAAAATGTCAGCTCAAATGCACCGGTCTCCAAATGTTTAACCAGGTTTTCGACGAAAATCCTGGTTATTAGACTGGGCACGCGGGCGGGCGTGTGGGCAGGCAGGAGGCGTCAAACAGATGGTTTCTGGTCAATAACTTCAACTTGGATATACCAATCTTGCTGAAACTTTGGATATAGCAAGCTTGTATGAAGACCTTGCTTGGGATTGGATTTGGTGCCAGTCAGGTCAAGGTCAAGGTCACTGATACTCAGAATAGAGAAACAGTTTCAGGTCAATATCTTCAGTTCGGATAAATCAATCTTGCTGAAACTTTGGATATAGCAAGCTTGCATGACGACCTAACTTGGGATTGGATTTGGTGCCATTTGGGTCAAGGTCACTGATACTCAAAATAGAGAAACAGTTTCAGGTCAAATCTTCAGTTTGGATAAACCAACCTTGCTGAAACTTTGGATATAGCAAGCTTGCATGACGCCCTAACCTGGGATTGGGTTTGAGGCTAGTCAGATCATGGTCAAATCACTGTTACTCCAAATAGAGAAACAGTTTCAGGTAAATAACTTCAGTTTGGATAAACCAACCTTGCTGAAACTTTGGATATAGCAAGCTTGCATGACGACCTCGCTTGAGATTGGATTTGGTGCCAGTCGGGTCAAGGTCACTGTTACTCCAAATAGAGAAACAGTTTCAGGTCAATAACTTCAGTTTGGATAAACCAACCTTGCTGAAACTTTGGATATAGCAAGCTTGCATGACGACCTCGCTTGAGATTGGATTTGGTGCCAGTCGGGTCAAGGTCACTGTTACTCCAAAAAGAGAAACAGTTTCAGGTCAATAACTTTAGTTTGGATAAACCAATCTTGCTGAAACTTTGGATACAGTGAACTTGCATGAAGACCTCGCTTGGGATTGGATTTGGTGCCAGTCGGGTCAAGGTCACTGATACTCAAAATAGAGAAACAGTTTCAGGTCAATAACTTTAGTTTGGATAAACCAATCTTGCTGAAACTTTGGATATAGCAAGCTTGCATGACGACCTCGCTTGAGATTGGATTTGGTGCCAGTCGGGTCAAGGTCACTGTTACTCCAAATAGAGAAACAGTTTCAGGTCAATAACTTCAGTTTGCATAAACCAATCTTGCTGAAACTTTAGATACAGCAAGCTTGCATGAAGACCTCGCTTGGGATTGGATTTGGTGCCAGTCGGGTCAAGGTCACTGTTACTCCAAATAGAGAAACAGTTTCAGGTCAATAACTTTAGTTAGAATAAACCAATCTTGCTGGAACTTTAGATACAGCAAGCTTGCATGAAGACCTAGCATGTTATTGGATTTGTTAAATCATTGAAAATCTGGTTTTGTGGCATGGCCACGCTTCTTGTTATTATATTTTAATTATTTTTGTGTATTATGTTTTTTGTTTTGCAGGAACCGGCACTTATGAATATGACAACAGATTCTTCAAGTATGAGGGTCAATGGAAAAATGGCAAGAAACACGGTAAAACTTTTATTATTTAACAAGTTTTTCTTCAATTTTACAAACTCCGATAGGGGAGATAAATCTGATTTTGGCAATATTTATCATAAAAAGATATAAACTAAAACCTTTTATGCAGGGGTGGATCCAGAAAATATATGTAGTGGGGGTTATTTAACAAGATCCATTCAACTCTTTCGCAGTAAATACTAGATATATATATGACCAGACCTGGTAGCACAATTGGTAGAGCCTTTGGCTGCAGGTACGGTACGCCCCAGGTTTGATCCCGGACTGCTGCATACCAAAGTCATAAAAAAATGGTAGTGGTATAGCTTTCTTGCTAACAAGCAAGTATAAGGGTAGTTCCATGACTGGTTGGCCCGGTGTATAATGTGACTGGGTGTGATATCATGCCGCATGTTCACGGCGTACTATACACAGTGAAGGCAGCACTATATCTGCTTCCAGTGAACACTGTCTCCAGATAACTGAAATACTGTTGGTGGGACAATAAACCCAATAAACATTAAAACAAACTAGATAGATATACACCGTAAGGAACCCTTACTTCAACCTTAACAGACAAAATTTACTTTAAAAGCTTAGTATTTTTTAAGCTCATATATATATATATATATATATATATATATATATATATATATATATATATATATATATATATATATATATATATATGGATGGATGGATGGACGGACGGATGGATGGACTGATGGACAGAAGGACCGAGGGAGGGAGGGACGGATTGATGGACAGATGGACAGACAGACAGACAGACAGACAGACAGACAGACAGACAGACAGACAGACAGATAGATAGATGTAGATATAGACATATATATATATATATATATATATATATGCATCCCCCATCCCCCCAACCACTGGGAGTCACTAACTTGTAACTCACAATGGGTTTGAGACTATGTCCAGCAGCTTTTCTGTGTGGAGGTTTTTTTGTTTTTTCTGCCAGTGTGGCACTGGTTCTACCCAGATTTTATCTGAGGTCTACTTCTACCACCTATACTAGCTGTTTGTCGCCAATAATTTTAAAGTCTTAGGCCCATACTATATTTATGCAGACCATAGAAAGGGAAAGATAGTTATGTCTCCTAAATGCTGTTCTTTAGAATAATACAATGGACTCCCACAATGTGAATGGTATGCTGGCTTTAACAATTATACATTAACACAGGGGGCGGCCATATCGAGCTGTAAAAATTGCTGACTTTTAGATGTAATATTTATCATTTATCAACATGATGTTTATGATAAAAAAAGAGTCTGAAATTAATACAAAAAATAAATTAACCTACCAAGCTTATAAATATTTGTTTATCAATAAAATAATGAAAAACTGTTTCCTGTTTTAATTTTTTTTAATGTATTGGTAACATATTGCATTCAAGGGGTTTCACCATTGTTACTCATTGTATATGAATTTTAAAAAACAGTAGTCATTATTTATTTTTTTTATCGCTTTTTTTTAAATATTACTTTTTAGGGACTTCTCTTTTGCTATTTATCATTTATTTAACCTCATTTATCTCATTTTTACTTGACACAGTACACTTATACACTTGTTTAGAGACTGAGGTTATTTATCTACAAATCACATTGTTATAACAGTAAATAGTCCACTAGCGATAAGATCTACTAGGCACTAACACTATCTTGTTGAAAAATCATTGGTCGTCACTTATTTAAACATAAAATGAACAATGTCTCAGCTATTATTGTTGCATTTCTATTGTTGATGACAATTTGTAACTTAAGATCTCATAGAATGGTGAAGTTTTAATGGGGATTTAACTCTTGGCCTGCTAATTAATTATTGGTCAAACATTGACCAATAAATAGGTCCTGATCAGCCTGCAAGAACTGTGCTGGTGGCTGTCTGATCTGCACCAATGCTGCTGAGTCTTTAACAATATGTCTTTTGTAGTTACCGGCCACAATAGCTCAAGTGGTAGAGCATCTGCTTGCAGATCGGAGGTCGCAGGTTCAGACCCCGGCCAGGTTAAACCAAAGACTTTAAAGCTCGGGGCTAAGGGGACAGCATTACACCTGACTTGTCGGTGTCAGTATAATGGACTGGCCAAGTTCAGTCCCTGGGCACCTCATAAGTGCCCCTGTACTATAATGATGGAAATGTCGCTGCACAGTATCGGGGAAAATGCCAGCAAATCTCTCTCTCTCTTTTGTAGCTTTGTATAAAGTTATTAACTTAACTAAAATGTGTATTGCTTCTAAGTAAATATAACTAAACAAGGATTTAAAGTTTGTTCTTTTATGAAGTAACTATTTTTTCAATATAATGTCTATATAATGTACAAGTATCATTGAAACTTAAGTGTTATTCCAGTGGAAATGTAATTACTACAGTTAAGTACTTGACATACACTTGTAACTGGGTCTTCTTTATTAAGAGTCATTATTATTCATTTGTAGGGGGCGCCCCTGGCCGAGTGGTTAGAGTCGCTGACTTGTAACTTTTCAGCCTCTTACTGCGTGGGTTTGAGTCCCAATCGGGGCGAGAACTTTCATGTAGAGGGAGGTTTTCCAGCTAACCTGCAGTGTGCCGTTGGTTCTACCCAGGCATAAGTCATCCTCCACCAATAAATAGCTGGACATCGCCAATATGAAATAAGTCAGTGCAATGTAAAAAAAACAACAACAACAAAACCCCAATAAATTATTCTTTTGTATTGGATACATTTATTGGTGTCAGCAATTTGTACTGCCTTGCTTATCCGGCTGCTGTAATTGCTTAAGTTTGTTTGACAAATAGCAGCTATGTGGCTTTTCCAATATTTTTAAAGTCCTTCCATATAGCGGTCATATTAGGTAAGGATCAGTGTATTTCTAGGTGAAAAGCAAACACAATGTATGCACCAATTATATAATTATACCCAGAGATTCGAAGTTATTCAGCGGCTATATTGCTGTCACCTTTGCCTGTCTGTGGGTTGGTGGGTCCATCTGTAGGTTTGATTTGACCGTAGTATTTCTCGGCTATTGTTGTTGGGTGAAACTTTACCATACTAGTAAAAACAAAGCCTAGGTGTGCATATCTTTGGCATTTTATGGCTGTCTTGAATTTAATTGAGTAACTTATGGAACTTTGTAATCTATGTAAACTGTGTGAATATACAGTATCTAAAAAAGTGCAACATGTACATGAAACACTATAAACTGCAAGATTTCCTTGAACTTCTTGCCATGTTGGTCAAATTAAAAAAAGGTGAAAGTAGCTTTATGGAATTATTAGCACTGATGAAATAATAGAACATTTGTCAAAACAAAATGTTGAACATTGGTTATCTTCCAATTGACATGGGACCTCATCCTTGTAAGCTATGAAGTAGTAAAATATTCTGTAAAACATGAGATTTCTGCTAAATACATTTCTTATTCCTAAGTGGAAAAGAGATGTTTCAGGATATGTTACCTTGGTTTCTAGAAGATGTAACAGAATTGTTTTTAAGTATCATGTCAGGCATTCATGACATTAAAGGGAAGGCAGTACTTAAAGTAAATGTCTATGAATTACTTTAAAGTGATTTGGTCACAGTTGGTTAAAATTGCATTTTTTTTTTTAAATGTGATTAATAAAACAATCCATTGTTACACCACAATGAAAAAAAATAAAAAAAATATGACCAATGGTAATGAGATAAAGTGTAAATATGCTTTCCTTCAAAAGTCTATGAAGTCTTGAGAATCAAAAGCATTGTAATGCTTTTCAATTTATAAACTATAGCCACACCTCACTGTATTCGGCGCCGTATGACCATTCAAGTGTCCGTGTACCGTAAAACCCAAAATACAAAATACAAATACAAACCTTAACTATTTAAAGCTCAGCAGCCGTAACTAACTCTGAACTATACATGTGGAAATATATATCTTTTATATGATATTGTCAGTCAGAAGCATTACACCTTATCTGGTTGTTCATTTAGTAGAGTATCGACTTAAGGTACATAAGGTCTAGGGTTTAATTGCAAGCCACAACTTTCTAAAGTCTTTAAAAATGATAGTAATATAGTTCCCTTGCCAGCTCTCAAGCAAGTGTAAGGGTAGTTCCATGACTTGTTGGCCCAGTGTCAGGATAATGTGATTGGTTGTGGTATCATGCCAGGTGTTCACGGCATGCTATACACAGTACAAGCAGCTCTATATCTGCTTTAATTGGACACCATCTCCAGAAAACTGAAATACTGTTGGTGGGACAATTAAACCAACCGAAAAACAAAACCGAACCTGGTAGCACAATCAGAAGAGCATCGGCTTCAGGTACGAGAGGCCAGGGTTCAATCCCAGGCTCGACATACCAAAGTCATAAAAAATGATGGTATAGCTCCAATGCTAATGCTCAAGCAAATACAAGGGTAGTAGCATGACTGGTTGGCCCGGTGTCAGGATAATGTGACTGGGTGTGGTATCATGCCAGGTGTTCATGGCATGTGTGATGATATCTGTTTAAGAAACATAACTTTGTATCCATACTAGAAATACAGTAATATAGGATTACTTCCCTTTACACATATCTGTAGTAGTATACTCATTATATATATAGTTAACAATGCCTCTAAAATAGTCAGTTAGCATCAGACCTCTGTATAGTTCACTTGTGTAATTAAAGTTTAGAAATAGATGTTTGGACTTTGTTATTCTGTTAATATCCATGACACAAACCATAACCTGGTGACATAACATGGTGTCAGAAGTGGGATTTATTTAAGTGCATTTATGCCAAATTTATTGACAGTTTGAGTTGGACATATATAATAGCAAATAATAATATCCAAAGTGTCAGCCATATTTGTAGTGCAATAATGGATTTATCTGGAATTCCAACACCAGTCATTGACTGGAAGTCGAACAATCTGCCATTGGAATGGACAAACTTTAAAGAACATGCATAGCTCATTTTCAATGGTGCGCTCAACTCAAAGGACGAGCCAACAAAATGTACATACCTCCTGCTATGGGTTGGTCAAAAAGGGCGAGATGTACACAAATCGTGGAATCTTAGTGCTGATGACTCGAAGAAATTGGACACATTGTATCAACTGTTACGGGTGTTGCTAGGAATATACCACCATCAGTTTCTGATGTTATTACTGAGAATATTAGAAAAAATGACAAGTTTATGGTTTGTCCTCAAGTTGTTAGAGTAGATCCACAGACAGCAAGTACTACCCTGCAAGTTAAACTGTGCAACATGTCAGCTAAATGCAATACCATAAAGCCTAAGTCTGACTTGTGTAGTTTAGCAGATGTGTCTGTGGTAGACAATTTGGCAGATGAAGATCTCAGTGATTCATCTGGCAACAAGGTTTTTTATAACCCAATTGAGAAACTTGGTGTAAAAGTAGATCTTGAAAATCTCAGCTCAGATCAAGTCACCAGTTTAAATGAGCTACTTCTGAAGTGGGAAGATGTTTTCTCTACAGGGCCTACAGACTTGGGTAAAACAGATCTAATTAAGCATAAGATTGTGCTTAATGAAGATAAGCCTTTTAAGCAGCCCTATAGGAAAATACCTCCTAGTCTGTATGAGGAAGTACGCCAGCATGTTAGAGAGATGCTGCAGGCTGGTGCTATTAGAGAATCAGATAGCCCCTACTCTTCAAATGTGGTTTTGGTACACAAACGCGATGGCAGCTTACGCTTCTGCATTGACTATCGCATGCTGAATGCGAAAACGCGTAAGGATGCGTACATGCTACCAAGATTTGATGACACAGTTGAGGTGCTTAGTGGTGCTAAATATTTCTCTAAGCTGGATCTAAGGTCTGGCTACTGGCAGGTAGAAATGGAGGAAGAGAGTAAACCTTTAACTGCTTTTTCAGTAGGTCCTCTTGGATTCTATGAGTGCAACAGAATGAGTTTTGGCTTGTGCAATGCAGGTGCTACTTTTCAGAGATTAATGGAAAAATGTATGGGGGAAATGCATCTCAATGAATGTTTAGTTTTTATTGATGATATCCTAATATTCAGTCACACTTTTTCTCAGCACTTGTCTAGGTTAGACTCAACATTCAAACGTCTTAAGGAACATGGTCTCAAATTAAAAGCAAGCAAGTGCGAATTTCTCCTCAAATCAGTCAGTTATTTAGGACATGTCATCTCAGAGACAGGCGTTCATACTGATCCTGAGAAAATAAGTGTGGTCAAAGAATGGAAACCCCCCGTCAACATCAATGAACTTAGAAGATTTTTAGGATTTTCTGGTTACTACAGGCGTTTCGTAAAGAACTTTTCACAGATAGCAAGTCCATTGTATTCTCTGTTACAGGGGCATGATACAAATGCTAAGACCAAACTCAAAAACTCAAAGAAAGCCAAAACTCTAAAGAAGTCACCATGGGTGTGGGGTCCTTCTCAAGTAGAGGCTGTTAACACTCTTAAGGAAAAGCTCACTACTGCCCCAATCTTGGCATATGCTGACTATAGCAAAGGTTTTGAGTTGCACATAGATGCCAGTTGTTCAGGTCTTGGAGCTGTGCTTTATCAAGAGCATGACAAGTTATTAAGGGTCATAGCTTATGCTAGCCGCGGATTGAGGCCAGCAGAACGCCGGTATCCAGCTCATAAGCTAGAGTTTTTGGCTCTCAAGTGGGCTGTTACAGATAAATTTCATGATTATCTCCTCGGTTCTACTTTTGAAGTGGTAACCGATAACAACCCACTCACATATGTGCTCACATCAGCAAAGCTAGATGCTGCAGGACACAGATGGGTTGCTGCTTTAGCTAACTATAACTTTTCTATAAGATATAGAGCAGGCATTAAAAATGCTGATGCTGACAGCCTTTCTCGGTTAAACGAGATGCAGCCCAACTCTGTGCATGCTATATGCAGTTCAGCTATAGCTTCTGTACCTCTCATTTCTTGTATCTCAGAGGAAGTTGCACCTCAGCAGGCCACTGAGTGCAGTTCACCTCCTGAGATGTTCAACAAGATTGACTGGAGTGCAGAACAGAAAACAGACATTGCTATCTCTAGGATAGTACAACTCAAGTCTAATGGGTTTAGAGTGAGAAATCATAAACTCCAGAGAGAACCAAAGCAGGTTCAGAGGTATCTCCGTGAGTGGAAACATCTTAAGGTAGAGGATGGTATTCTTTACAGATACTCTTTACTCGATGGTCAATCTGTCAAGCAGCTGGTTATCCCAGAGTCTTACAGAAATCTTGCCTTACAAGGGATCCATGATAATATGGGACACCAAGGTATAGACAAAACTCTGTGGTTAGCTAGGCAGCGGTTTTATTGGCCAGGTTTAGAGCAGGATATTAGATCCAAACTTGCTAACTGTCCTAGATGTGTCTGTAGAAAAACACCCTTAAGGACAGCAGCAAAGCTCAAACCCATTCAGACAACGCGACCAATGGAGCTTGTTTGTATAGACTTTTTGTCATTGGAACCATGCAAAGGTGGTATCGAGAACATCTTGGTGATAACTGATCATTTCACCAGATACGCCCAAGCAGTTCCGTGCAAAAATCAAACAGCTTCCACCACTGCTAAAGCACTTTATGACAACTTTTTCCGTTACTATTCATTTCCGGAAAGGTTGCATAGTGACCAAGGAAGAAACTTTGAGTCAAAAGTCATAAAGGAGCTTTGCAAAACAGCAGAGATTAAGAAGTCGAGGACAACTCCTTATCACCCCCAGGGCAATGGGTCATGTGAGCGCTTTAATGGGACGCTATTAAAGATGCTCGGAACCCTAGAGGAAAACCAGAAATCAGACTGGAAGGCATATATTGCACCTCTTGTGCAGGCCTACAACTGTACCAAGTCTGAATCAACAGGTTATTCACCTCATTTCCTTATGTTTGGGTGGCATCCTCGTCTTCCTGTTGATGCATATCTAGGGACATCCCCTGACTGTGAGGCATCTGCAGAACCTCATTCTTACGTCAGTAAGCTTAAAGAAAGACTTTCCTTTGCTTATAAGCAGGCTTCTAATCAAGCTCAGAAAAGTTCTGGAAAGAGCAAATCCCTATATGACAGAAAAGTGAGAGAGGCTAAGCTTGAGGTTGGAGATAGAGTTCTTACTCTTAATGTTGGCATTAAGGGCAAGTCTAAGCTGGCAGATAGATGGAGTAGTATTCCATACTTGGTAGTTTCAATTCACGACCAAGATATGCCAGTTTATGATGTGAAAAGAGAAGATGGCAAGCCAGGGATTCGAACCCTGCATAGAAATATGCTTTTGCCTATCTCTTTTGTTCTGCCAAAACAAACAGAGTTAAGTAAACCATCTCAACGAAAAGAAAAACCAGTCTACCAAAGACTGTCCTCTGATTCATCAAGTTCAGAGAGCGAGCCTGAGGTTAAGCCTGTATACATCATACCGGCTAGACGAAACCAAAGGATTCAAGCAAAGTCTGTTCCTTCTCAAGGCAACAGTACTGTTTCTCAGAACAGTAGTCTCTCAACAGGCATATCCCTGCCTAGAATTTCTCAAAATGAATTTCTTTCTGTTGGCAGCTTTGTTCCATCTTCAGTCAATGACCAGAGCATTCTTGCTCAACCTGACCATTCTACTGTGTCCACTTTTACCACTAAACCGTCCCCAGGGTTACCACAAAGTCCTGTTGTTAGACAGTCTACCAGGATAAGAAAGCCACCCGATAGATATGGACAGTGGATTCACTCTCAAAGTGTTGAATACTTTGTATAAATGCATTTTTGTTTTCAGGTTATGTTAACCTTTTTCATTATTTTGCAGATTATGTTAACAGATCTACAGTTAACAGATCTACAGTTATTTAAGTCATAATGAATTATATTATTGTTTTATGAGAAGTATATTTCAGAATTTGTTTTAACAAGTTTTTAATTTTCAGCTGGAGTGGGAATTGTTGTGTTAATTCCAGCAAATTATACATTCCATATTGATCCTTTAGTCTATTGGAGTAGAACCAGTGTTGTTATGTCTACAACATGTGGCTCTGTGGGCTAAAAAGCACATATAAGATGTAATATAAGATATTAGTCATTTCTAATGTATAATGATACGTTTCATTTTTCCTGTCTTAGACTGGAATGTATTTTATTAAATGTCAGGAGACATTTCCTCTAAGTAGGGGAATGTGTCACCGGTGCTTCATGTCTTGTTTACATGTATATTGTACTATAGTCCGTTTTGTTATTGTCCGTCTCGTTATTGTTGGGTAGTTTGAGACCTATAGTCTGTATGTCCTCCGTAAGGTCCGTGCATCTGTCTGGGTCTGTTCTGCGTGATGCACGATGTGGCGAAACTTGTAAAACCTGTTCTTGTTCTTCTGTATGTCTTCATATATGTTAATCGTGAGAGTGAGATTTTGTACGAGAGTTGGGAGTTTTCTTTTTAAACCTTAAAACCACATTCATTCATTCCACCCGCCTCTCACCATACGACAACATATACTTAGTTGGTTTATACCATTAGTTTTGCAATAAACTAATATAGTACCAGTTCTGTTTGGTTCTTGTATATGTAATAAAATACTAAACCGTATACGGACTGGTCAAGTCAATTTGCCCACCACGACCCGTAACAAAATGTACGAAAAACATGTTGAGCCAAAGTGCAATAGTGTGTTCAAACGATTCCAGTTCAACAACATTATACAAGGATCAAACTCAATCGAAGACTTCATTACTCAGTTGCGAATTTCGGCAAATGATTGCAAGTTTGCCAATCAAGAGGAAATGATCAGAGATAGAGTGGTAATGGGAGTCACCTCGAGTAAGATCAGAGAAAAATTGTTGAACGAGGGAGAAAAGCTAACATTAGATAAAGCAATCGGAATCGCACAATCTTACGAGTATGCACAAGCCCAGCTGCGCTCTATGGGTGAGCTAACTAACCAAGCTTCTGTAGATGAGGTCCAGCCGGGAAGACGTGGGCAGCCAGCCAAGAAGGGCCGAGCGACACAGCCAGCCAAGAAGGGCCGAGCGTCACACGCAAAAGGGGACACCGTCAGACCAAGAAGCCAGCGGAATGTGACCGATGCGGATCACACCACAAACAACAGGACAAATGCCCTGCAAAGGGAAAGCAATGCGTCAAATGCAAAAAGCATAATCACTTTGCAGTCAAGTGCAGAACAGTTAAAAAAGTGTTGGAAGTCGAAGAGTACAGTGATTGTGATACCTTTAGTGTTGGAACAGTTGTAACTAAATCCAGCAAACAGGTATGTGCTGATTTACAGGTGGGCCCAAATAAAAGTTTAATACAGTTTAAGCTTGACACTGGCGCATGCTGTAACATCATATCAGAGACAGAATTTAAACGTCTCAAGGTCACTGCCCCACTCCAGAAGCCTAAAGCTAGGTTACTTGCTTATACCGGTGCAGAGATAAAGGTCTTAGGCACAATCAGGTTACATTGTAACTATAAGGCCAAGAAACAAAATGTAGAGTTTTACGTTGCACGAAACAACAAAAACTCAATCTTAGGATTACAGTCATGTCTTGATTTTGGTTTGATCAAAGTAGCATTCTCTGTAAATCCAGAAGCCCCTATGACAAAGGAGACTATTTTGACAGAGTACAAAGACGTATTCACAGGTATTGGTCGTTTACCAGGTACCAGTTCAATCCAAATAGACTCAAACCACACACCTGTAGTACATCCACCCAGACGCGTTCCTGTTGCAATGCAGGACAAGGTCATGAAGGAACTCCAAAACATGGAGAAAGCTGGTATTATTACCAAGGTCAACAAACCGACTAGCTATGTAAATAGCATGGTGGTGGTTAATAAGCCGCATTCCGACAAGGTGCGCATTGTCATAGATCCCAAAGACCTAAATAAGGCAATAAAAAGACCTCATTATCCGACAAAGACACTGGACGATATACTTCCATAGTTAAAGTCAGCAAAATACTTCACAAAACTTGATTGTAAATCAGGTTACCATAGTGTAGTTTTGGACCAAAAGTCTTCTTATTTGACTACCTTCAACACTCCCCAAGGTCGTTACAGGTATTTAAGATGTCCAATGGGTCTCAAGTGCAGTCAAGATCTATTTCAGCAGAAAATAGACGAATGCTTAGAAGGCATTTCAGGTTGTGCAATCATAGTTGACGATCTGTTAGTGTATGGACAGACAATACATGAACACGACTCGAACTTGAGAACTCTCTTAGACAGGTGCCGAGAGAAAGGCATCAGGTTAAATGAGGACAAGCTCATTGTAGGAGCCTCTGAGGTCAAATACTTTGGACACATAGTCTCAGCTGACGGACTGAAACCCGACCCAGAGAAATGTAGAGCAATTCGGGAAATGGAACCCCCGAGTGACAAATCTGAGTTAAAGACGTTAATTGGCATGGTCACTTATCTGTCTAGATATGCACCCAATTTGTCACAAACTATGCAGCCATTATCAGAGCTGTTGAAGAAAGACATACAGTTTTCATGGGAAGAGCCACAAATTAAGGCATTCCAAGAGATCAAAGACATATTGACAGCTAGTCCAGGTCCAATATTGTCATATTTTGATCCAGACAAGACCTTGACATTACAATGTGACAGCTCGCAGCACAGCTGTGCAGCGACATTGATGCAAGAAGGCAAACCCATTGCTTATGCAAGCAAGACACTGACTAGTACTGAGAGAAATTGGGCTATGATAGAAAAGGAATTACTTGCCATAGTGTTTGGCATGACGAAATTCAGACAATACGTCTATGGAAGACATGTCATTGTTGAGACTGACCACCTACCGTTGATAAGTGTGTTCAAAAAGTCACTTCATAGTGCCCCAGCCAGATTGCAAAGACTCTTATTAGCCTTACATGGTTATGACCTAGAGCTACACTACAAATCTGGAACTCAAATTCCCGTTGCTGACACAATGTCTAGGAAATTCCTCCCAGACACGTACCCTGAGATTTCAGAGAACTCGAACCTTCATGTTCATTTTGTCACAAGGAATTTGCCATACACAAGTCAGAAATTAGTCGAAATAAGGACTGAAACGGACAAAGACGAAGAGCTATTGCTCCTGAAACAAGTCATTTTGCAAGGTTGGCCTGACAGATGCAAACAGTGTGATCCACGGTTGATCGATTATTGGACTTATCGAGACGAACTCAGTGTTGTAGACAACATTATCTACAAAGGTCACAGACTTGTTATCCCTAAGTCTTTGAGAAACGCAATGCTGACATTGATTCATAAAGGTCATGCAGGTCAAGAGCGTAGTATGAGACGTGCTAGAATGACAATGTTCTGGCCAAATATCTCCAAGCACATCATTAGTCATGTTGCTAAGTGTACAGTGTGTGCAACACACCAAAGGTCAAATCAGAAAGAGCCTTTGAAACCCCATGACGTACCACAATACCCTTGGCAAGTTGTAGGTACTGACGTTTTCACGTTTGACAACCAAGATTACTTGATAGTATGTGACTATCTGAGCAATTATTTTGAAATGCAAAAGCTCAGCAACACAAACAGTCAGACTATTATCAAAGTCATGAAGACTTGGTTTGCAACACATGGCATACCTGAAAAGATAGTGTCGGATGGTGCATCATATTACACATCACAACAATTTCAGGAATTTGCTATTGAATGGGACATACAGCATGTAACTTCATCTGCTCAATATCCCCAAAGTAATGGCCTTAGTGAGTCATGCGTTAAGAAAGCCAAGAAGTTGCTTAAGAAATGTAAGCAAGATGGTTCTGATCCAATGATATCTTTACTGGAGTTACGAGCCACACCTATGGCCATTGGTTACTCTCCATGTGAAATGTTGATGGGTAGAAAAATACGCACATTTTTGCCAATAGCACCCAGTCAATTGACACTAAGTACAGTGCTTCACAGTAAAGTAAGGTCAAAGCTTATTTCACAGAAAGCTGATCAAAAGCGAAAATATGACAAACACGCAAACCAGTTGAAGCCCATGAATGTAGGGGATAATGTTAGAATCCAGCAAGGTGCTGTTTGGAACCCTGCTGTTATAACAGAGCAAAACAGTGAAAGATCATACACTGTAAAGACCCCAGATGGAGGGCAATATGTTCGCAACAGGCGACATTTGCAGAAAACTCCTGTCAGTTCACCTGCAAAAGCAAAACCACCAGGTGAATCACTAGGTACGCCCCTGGAATCAGCCAGTCCCTGTAAACCTAAACTTTTACAAACAGAAACACCACAAGTCCCTTCCCAGCAGCGTGCCAGTGTCATTAGTAACCCTACTCCCAGCAGCCCTAATCAGCCACCTGTATCAGCATGTACTGATAAGCCGCCAGAGAACACCCAAACACCATACATAACAAGGTCTGGTCCAAGAAACCAAGAAAAATAGAGTCAATGTAATTATGTAGCAATTTATTTCCCATTAGTTGTTGGAAAATTGTTAATTGGTGAGAAATTTTTGATAAAAGGACATACCAAATTATTTTGTGTTGATAATTAAGAGGCTTAATCTACATAACTGGCATAGTTATTATTCAAGAAGACACAATCAGTGAGCATAGATAGTTTTCCCACGAAAAGGTACACTGGACTATCAACATTCTGATAAACACCTGTGGAGAAAGTGTTTCCTATGTGTTAAAAGTACAAGAGCCACATTTTCCTTTACAAATGATTTTTTTAATGTTCGTTACTTTGACAATTAGAATCTTATTGTATTCATATATGTCTAATACTTTTTAAAGAAAGGGAGATGTGATGATATCTGTTTAAGAAACATAACTTTGTATCCATACTAGAAATACAGTAATATAGGATTACTTCCCTTTACACATATCTGTAGTAGTATACTCATTATATATATAGTTAACAATGCCTCTAAAATAGTCAGTTAGCATCAGACCTCTGTATAGTTCACTTGTGTAATTAAAGTTTAGAAATAGATGTTTGGACTTTGTTATTCTGTTAATATCCATGACACAAACCATAAACTGGTGACATAACAGCATGCTATACACAGTGAAGGCAGCACTTTATCTGCTTCAAGTGGACACTGTTTCCAGATAACTGAAACACTATTGGTGGGATGATAAACCCAATAAAGAAACAAACATAAACAAATAAAATATAAGCCTAATACTGATTGGCTTGATCGTGAAGCAAAAATTGAAATTTACAAAAACTGTGAAATGTGTAGTTCTTATAATGTGCCTTGAACATACACTTAACTGTGACAAGTTGCTTTTATACACCTCTTTCAGGTCAGGGCAAGCTGACATTTACAGATGGCAGTTATTATGAAGGGTCGTTCAAGAGCGGGGAGATTGAAGGATTTGGAAACCGTTTCTATGCAAGCACAGGTTGTAAATACCAAGGCCAGTTTGTGAAGGGAGAGATGCATGGAAAGGGACGCATGAGTTGGCCAGATGGATCCATCTATGAGGGCACCTGGAGCAACAATAAGAGACACGGTAGATGCTCTGTTAAAAATTGATTCTCATTTCATTGACCTTCATGCTTTTCGAACACTGGTCCTGTGCGTGCATATCCGTGAGGGGGTGTCCGTGGCGTAGTGGTACAGTCACCAACCAGTAACTCCTCTGACTGCTTAGCCTCTCATCACGTTGGTTCAAATCCTGTTTGGGGTGAAGGACTCAATGTGGGAAGGTCTTCTAGCTGACCTGCAGTGGTTCTACCCAGACATTTGTTTGGGGTCGCCCTCCACCAAAACAGCTGGATGTCACTTTAATTATCATAATTGGTCAGTGCAATGTATTTCAAAAGCAAAAACTACAAGCTTTCTAGTACTTCATGGTTGATTTTATTGCACAGCAAGTCAGCCACAGCAACCATCAATAAAGCATGAGCATAAGCAGAATGAGGTTCAATCTTAACATTTGTATTTATTTTTTTGGTTGAGACACAATTTCTGCCTGAGGTTGTAAAGCATGTGTGTCAGAAGTTTGAAAGTAAACGCAGCAAAATTCACTCTGCTTTAACAGCCATGCACTTTCATATGATAAGCCAATTTGCCCTATTTATCTATTTCCAGATTGAAAAGTTTGTTGAAGAATATACTCTTTCTATGAAATAAAATGCTAATAAATTTTAAGGACTAAACCAATTGACTCTTAGTATTTTGTGATAAAAAGTAGTTTTAACCTTTGACAGCATAAATATAAAATGCAATGCTTTTTTTTGCTATTTGTTATTCAAAAGTGTATCATTCTTTAATTAAAATGTCCATTTTTTGCCAGTCTTAATTATAAGAAATCCACATAATTAGCTTAGTAAAAACACAATATTTAATTTATATTCAAGGAAAGCAGTTTTGATATGTTGTCAAGGATGCTTGGTACAAGTGATTTTACCACATCAGATAGGTGGATAGTGACTTACTCTCACATGGTATGTTGGTCAACCCATCTTGGTTCTCGAACCTTAAACTTCTGCTTATGTCCATTACATTGAAAGTAGAGTTGTTTAGTTTGAGAAAGGGTGATTCGTCAAATAAAAACTATGTACAGCAATTTGGCTACACCACTTGTCATCGTCTTAAACATGAATAAAGGTGGTGTCCTACAGTTTGCATTCATCTGATACATGTAACGATATCTGACCTCCATTAAGGGTATTTGTGCATAATTTCTGTAGAAAAACATCATACTATAGTCTAAGCTTTGATGATTTTTAACAGTATCTCATTTTTATGGCACTAAAACACGTTAATTTACACTTAAATGCTCATTCTTTTCAAATCTGTAAATGAGAACAATTGGGATTCCTGCTTAAAATAGACATTGACATCACCACGGATGTGGATCATAACATGAATGAGCTAAAACATAAGTGATTACATGGTTTTCTTAGTTTAAAAATAGCTAAATGCAGCGTGTCTCAGATAGAAAATACTTGTTTGAAACGACGATTGTGATGTTATGGTTCATTTTTCAGACAGGTGTAGGACATCAATAAACAGCATTTTGTGAGATCTGTTCAGGTAACAATGGTTTATTATGATGTTTATTGAAAATATATTTTTGTTCCAAACTGTTGGATACCACTCTGAATAAGACTTTTCAGAAGCACCGAATACCACAGTGCTTACAGTGCTTTGATTTTAATTGCCTGTTGACAGGGTATGGCGTTATCAAATCAGTCAAGGAGAACAGTATATACAAGGGGCTGTATGTGGATAACAAGAGGCAAGGGCAGGGCACCATGATTTACCCGTAAGTATCTGTTCATTGTTTTTTTACCATGGTAACAGACAAAACTGTCCCTTTTAATAAAAAAAGCAACAAAAGTCTAAGCGTTTGAATAAGTGTTTTTTGTGCTATTTGTGTTCATTTTTAAAATTGTTAAAAAATTTACACAAACATACTTATAAAAAATGTTTTATATACATGTCATCAGTGTATAGATTATTTGTGGAATTTGTATCTTATTATATATAAATATATATGATTATATAGATGGATAGTAAAACATCAGCCTCATTAGTATTTATTCTTAATGTTCAAGTCACATTTTAGTACATGTAGTATATGAGTTAGATAGTTCATATATAGACATACAGCATGTTGATATGCAGGGCTACAGATAATTTATTACTGGGATATTTTACTCCCTGATGTTACTGAGAATTGGGTGTTTAAAAATAAAAAAAACTCCTCGAAGTATGGATTCTTCTTCATTTTCAACTCACTGCTGAACATATCTTTTGTTGATTAACATTCAGCCTATAGTCTTGGCTCTTCTCCAGGTGTTAATCTTGATTATTGAGTTATGAACTTCATTTTGAATTTCACAATGAATTAAGGTAGGCTTTCATTTTGATAGCAAATGGCATAAAACAAAATTGATGGCATGAAAATGGCATAGTTTCATATAATTGCAAATGAACATCGTGTTAAGTTGCACATGGTGTTGTTATTCCTACCAGGTCATTATTCCTGCCAAGTTGTTATTTCTGCAAAGTTTTTATTCCTGCCCAGTTGCTATTCCTACCCTGGAGTCATTATTTCCTACCAAATCTTTATTCCCACCCAGTCATTATTCCTACTCAGTCATTATTCCTACTCAGTTATTTTTCCTACTCAGTCATTATTCCTACCCAGGCATTATTTCCTATCCATTCTTTATTCCTGCCCAGTCATTATTTCTACCCAGTCCTTTTCCCACCCAGTTGTTATTCCTGCGCAGTCTTTTATTACTGCCCAGTCTTTATTCCTGCCCAGATATTATTCCCACCCAGTCATTTTCCCCAACTGGTCATTATTCCCACTCAGTTATAATTCCTACACCATTGTTTATCCCACCCAGTCTTTATTCCCACCCAGTTGTTATTTCTGCCCAGTCTTTATTCCCATCCGGTTGTTATTCCAGCTCACTCTTCATTCCCACCCAGTTGTAATTCCTGCCCAGTCTTTATTCCCACCCAGTTATTATTCCAGCTCAGTCTTTATTCTCACCCAGTTGTAATTCCTGCCCAGTCTTTATTTCCACCCAGTTGTTATTCCAGCTCAGTCTTTATTTCCACCCAGTTGTAATTCCTGCCCAGTCTTTATTCCCACCCAGTTGTTTTTCCAGCTAAGTCTTTATTCCCACCCAGTTGTAATTCCTGCCCAGTCTTTATTCCTACCCAGTTATAATTCCTGCCCAGTTATTATTCCCACCCAGTTGTTATTCCTGCCCAGTCTTTATTCCCACCCAGTTGTTATTCCTGCCCAGTCTTTATTCCCCTCCCAGTTGTTATTCCTGCCCAGTCTTTATTCCCACCCAGTTGTTATTCCAGCCCAGTGTTTATGCCCTCCCAGTTGTTATTCCTGCCCAGTCTTTATTCCCACCCAGTTGTTATTCCTGCCCAGTCTTTATTCCCTCCAAGTTGTTATACCTGACCAGTCGCTATTCCTGCCTCTGTGCATGCCATTATCACACAAGAATTAACAAATTCATAGTAATTTATCAGGCAAAAAAAAGTATATTCTTTTCACATCACTGCATTTTACAAAAATACATAGAACCTGTTTCGTATAAGGCATTAATGTGGAGAACCAGTCAATAAGGATTGAGTCATGTGTGATTGGAAAATCTCACTTTTATGAAACAGACTTTACATAGAAATATTCAAGGAGTTTTTAACAAAAAAAATCTTCAATTCATCCATGATTTTCAGTTACATTATGCATGATGTTACTGAAGTGTTTTAAGATACTTTTGCGACAGGATGTTTTAATTGCTTTTTAATACAAGTTCCTTTGAAGATTTTTTTATTTTTTTTATGTAGATGTATTTAAGTATCAACACAAATATTTGCTTCATCTGTAGCCCTGTATAAATTTGTGTTACATATAATATAGATACATATATATGCTATATATATTTTCTTTTTTCTTAAATTATTTTGTTAAATATACTTACTTTACTTCAAAATCATATATTTCAACATCATTTGTTCAACATAATTAAACAGATCGTAAATATACTTTGTAAACATCTATATATTTAGACTTATTTAGCACATTTTCAGATCACTAACTATGGCATCTTTTCATTTTCATAACAATGTATTCATAGATGTTTTCCATTCCATTTTCTTGTTTTAGAATAAGCTGTCTAAAATCTTTGCGCAGGTATAGACTCATGATAAGTTGAGAAAACACATACATCTGAAGTTGTATATCAAGTCTCCACAGTTATTCTAACCAGATATAGTTCTTGACGAAAAATATTTAAAAAAAAAGTCGAGGGCAAACATTTAACTTTTTAATAGACACTTTTACACCAGTAAACATTTTCTCTTTCTACAAGAAAGATTTCTTCAAAAAGCAAAATTTTAAGTGTATACAAATATGAGAGGGATATATGAACACTCAAAACAAATTAATCAATCTTGGAAAAAAAACAAAAAAACTTGATACACCCAGATGAATGTGTCTTCCCCACTTCAGAAAGCTTTTTAGACTGTTTTGGTTACTGTATCTTTCTGTAGTCTTAACTTGACAGTCTGTTGAGTCTGAAGTTATTCTATTAGCACTTTGTGAATATGTGGTTCTCTTGACAATATGTATCTAAAATCTATGTAATCATGTGTCAACATGTATATCATAGTAACCTTTGTTTATCTGTGTGTAAATCTGTATAGATATAAGTTGATCAGTTTTCAATTTATAAAGTGTTTTGTTAAACAGTATTATCCTTTGTCAAGCTTAGTAGTGTTTGTCGAACTCTGTTGGCCTTTGTTGGCGACATGCTGGAGAGCAACACCTTTATATGCAATGCTTACTGAAATTTTCACACGGGGGAAAGTCTGTTTAGGTGACCTTCTAACACGGATGAAATATGGGTCCTAATTCGATAAACGGCATTCTATTTTATTTATTTTTATTTCTGTTTTACGTGTCTGTAACTTTCATTCAAACATAGCAGAAAACAAGAGCTTTTGGTCTATTTCATTTTCTTATTAAAATTTCTAAATCTTTAATAACTTACAAAAGTAGATTAGAATGCTCTTTGGTACGTCCTTGAAGTTCAGATTGTCAATTTGTTAAGTCCTTTGTAAATCTGTGTATTTCTTGGCCAATCTGTGTAGTTTTGTGTCAATCTGTATAGTCCTTTGTCAATCAGTGTAGTCCTTTGTAAATCTGTGTAGTCCTTTGTCAATCAGTGTAGTCCTTTGTCAATCTGTGTAGTCCTTTGTCAATCTGTGTAGCCCTTTGTCAACCAGTGTAGTCCTTTGTCAATCTGTGTAGTCCTTTGTCAATCTGTGTTGTCCTTTGTCAATCAGTGTAGTCCTTTGTCAATCTGTGTAGTCCTTTGTCAATCTGTGTAGTCCTTTGTCAATCTATGTAGTCCTTTGTCAACCTATGCAGTCCTTTGTCAATCAGTGTAGTCCTTTGTCAATCTGTGTAGTTTTGTGTCATTCTGTATAGTCCTTTGTCAATCTGTATAGCTCTTTGTCAACCTGTGTAGTCGTTTGTCAATCTGTGTAGTCCTTTGTCAACCTGTGTAGTCCTTTGTCAATCAGTGTAGTCCTTTGTCAATCTGTGCAGTCCTTTGTCAATCAGTGTAGTCCTTTGTCAATGAGTGTAGTCCTTTGTCAATCTGTGTAGTCCTTTGTCAATCTGTGCAGTCCTTTGTCAACCAGTGCAGTCCTTTGTCAATCTGTGTAGTCCTTTGTCAATCTGTGTAGTCCTTTGTCAATCAGTGTAGTCCTTTATCAATCTGTGTACTCCTTTGTCAATCTGTGCAGTCCTTTGTCAACCAGTGTAGTCCTTTGTCAATCAGTGTAGTCCTTTGTCAATCAGTGTAGTCCTTTGTCAATCAATGTAGTCCTTTGTCAATCTGTGTAGTCCTTTGTCAATCTGTGCAGTCCTTTGTCAACCAGTGCAGTCCTTTGTCAATCTGTGTAGTCCTTTGTCAATCTGTATAGTCCTTTGTCAATCAGTGTAGTCCTTTGTCAATCTGTGCAGTCCTTTGTCAATCAGTGTAGTCCTTTGTCAATCAGTGTAGTCCTTTGTCAATCGGTGTAGTCCTTTGTCAATCAGTGTAGTCTTTTGTCAATCTGTGCAGTCCATTGTCAGTCTGTGCAGTCCTTTGTCAATATGTGTAGTCCTTTGTCAATCTGTGTAGTCCTTTGTCAATCTGTGTAGTCCTTTGTCAATCTGTGCAGTCCTTTGTCAATCTGTGTAATTTTTTTGTCAACCAGTGTAGTCCTTTGTCAATCTGTGTAGTCCTTTGTCAATCTGTGTAGACCTTTGTCAATCTGTGTAGTCCTTTGTCAATCTGTGTAGTCCTTTGTCAATTTGTGTAGTCCTTTGTCAATCTGTGTAGTCCTTTCTCAATCTGTGTAGTCCTTTGTCAATCTGTGTTATTGTTTGTCAACCAGTGTAATCCATTGTCAATCTGTGAAATCAATTGTCAGTCTGTGAAATCAATTGTCAATCTGTGTAGTTATTTGTCAGTCTGCATTGTCTTTTAATCTGTGCACACCTTTGTTAATCTGTGCAGACCTTTGTTAATCTGTGTAGACCTTTATTTTCCTGTGCACAGAGTTCTTTGTTCATGTGTAGAGTTCTTTGTCAATGTCTGTAGTCCTTTTTTTCATAAGTGCCGTCTTTGGTTAATCCTGTAGTCCTTTGTCAATGCATATAGTATTTCTGTCAGTCTGCAGAGTCCTATGTTAGTCTGTGTTTTACTGGCATGTTAAGTTCTTTGCTTTTGTTAGACTTCTCACAATTTGTGTTGGTCAGCATGTGTGCAACCTGACAATATAGGGTGGGTGTGCACTTATGTGTTGTTTCTGTAGACACTCATACCACCAGCATTCTAGAAAGAACACACCCTCTATCTATCTAGAAATAACTGTAGCAAGGGTCTAGACTCAGGGAGTATACCTTTTGCAAAAGAAATTTTGCAAATTGGTGTTGGTATATCTACATTCACAGTTTAGAGATATAGCGTGTGGAGTTAAAATGGATAAAATTAGTTGAAAAGTGTTGCATTCCTTTTGATTTCTCATTAGGTGTTATCATCAATCTAGCACTTACTAGGGCAGCTGACACAAGGCGCAGGGAAGACATATTATTGACCCAAATAAATCTCCCAGTTACCCATTAATACACTTGGTAGGAGTGGAACAGTTCAAGGTAAATTTCCTGGTCAAGCAAAATAGTGGCAACCTGACCGGGGTTCAAACCATGGCCCCCTGATCCGGAGTCGTGTGTCCTACCACTGGACTGTTCTTATCCAACCTAAATATTAATAAATAATTTGAAAGATTGCAGGTTTACAATTCAGTTTATGACCATAATTCTCCTTTTAGGCATTATTAAACCACATTCTCAGTGTGAGTGGGATTTAAGGTAAAGCAAGTGTAGGCTGATTTTCCCATTTTTTCTGCTGACTGTGCTTTATTAAAAAGTCACCAAACTCTTGATAACATGATGACTTATTTCAGAGTTGCCCAAAATGGTCTATAAAGTGTTTTGGTCGATGCTGCAAATTATAAAATAATTTCACCAAATGGTTTTGATTTCTTGCAACTTTAAATCTATCAGGTGGTAAAGTTGTAATCAAATCTAGCAAAAATAATTCAATTAAAATTATTTACAAAAGAAATGTTAAAAACTAAACATGTTTAATTCCATATTTGGTAGAGTGATGCTGAAAAGTGAAAAGTGGAGGAAAAAATGTTGACCAAGCATTTCCATACTGGGATTTGAATCCTTAAACCCCAGTTTTGAAGCATTTTAAACCCAATTTTGATTCTCTTCAATTGGAGATGCAGTATTACATTTGCTCTACCTTAAGGGGTCACATCAGTTCACCTCATGGTGTTATAAAGGATAAGCAGTATTTATTAAAAAAAGAGGCCTTTTTTTTTCTTTTTGTATCCAAGTATCTTGAAGGGATAGGCATCTTAGAGCATTAAACAATTTTTGTCATGTGAATCTAAAATTATTTCAATATTATGTATATGTCATATAAAATTATTGATCACTTAAATTATAAGATGTTAACATTTATGGATAACATGATTATAAAAAACAATACTAAATAAACTTACACTTTACCTATTTAAAAAGTATACACAAATAAACAGCAATATGATTTGGTTAGTTTAAATAGTCTAACAATTAGTTATTAGCCTAATCTGTATAATTATGTGTTTTAATTGTTTTAAATTTTCTATTGTTTATGCTAATTGGATTTTACTATTACTTTCTGATGTTACTATATGGTCTTATCAAGCATTCATTAAAACATGTAAATGTTACATAAATTTTCAGTTGTTGTGTATGCATTTGGTGTTTTGTAATTTTCATACTTCATAAAGTCTTTTTTTTAAAATCATCATTCAAAATATTTTCATTGCATGATACATAAATTTTAATTAATTTCAGAATATTTTTCAAAGGTGGTATTTTATTTACATGAATCCATTGATGGATTTTCACTCTCTAGTGTTAAATGTTTGTACTCAGTGTTATATTAATAGAAACTTAATGTTCATTTTAAATTTTAATTGTTCTGTTTTACTAGTTGGAATTTTTATCTTTCCTTGTTATTTATTTTATTTTCTATAGCGGTGACTCGCAGTTTTGCTTTGAAAAAAATGCATCTCTTACAAAATATAGTGTCAAACAACTCAACATTACAAACTGTATCTTTGATCTCTTCTTTACTTTTGTGCCATATAAAAAAAATATATTTGATCTCATGTTATCATGTTGAAATTGTAGCATATTTTCGACACTCTTTTTAAAAGTAACTATTTCAACATGTGCATTATTTAATAGAAATATTAACTTAAGACTTCGTAAATCGGAAATATAGTCTTTAAATTTATTATATTAAAGTTTTTAAATGCATGCAAAAGAATTAATAACTATATTTTGACAAGTAATCAAATCAGTTAAATGTAAATGAATATTAAACTATAGTAAAATGTTGGTAAGTTTAACAATATCCTAACTGTAGAAAATAGGCTGTTTGCCATACAGCAGTAAAATATAACCAGTTTGCCATATATGCATTTATGGTTTACTTTAAACCTATTTATTATGTTATTAAACTAACACATTAAAATATTTTGCTTCATAATTCAAATTTGACAAATTATCTCATCAGCGAAGGTGTTCTTTAACTTTCTGCCTGCTAATTAAGTATTGATAAGACTTTGGCAAGAAAAGTGTAATTCCAGATCAGCCTGCTTTTATGACTATGTTTATGAGCAGTAACGCCGCAATATTACCGAAACCTTGTAAGATTTTCAACTCGGGCAGATCCAGAAAATTTTGGTGGTGCGGGGTATGAATCAAGATCCATTTAACTTTATCGCAGTGAATACTACATATATATATAAACACAGTAAAGGACCCTAACTTTGACCTAAGCAGTCACAAAATTTATTATGTTTTAAGCTTACATGTATGTGTTTTCACAACTGTTCTCTTTTACCTGGTTGGTAGGGGGTGCATCACCCCCACCCCCATTCCCCGATGGTTCAACCCCTGATTTTCATATCCAAGCTTTGTTCATCTAAAAAGATCTATATGAAATACACTGTTTCCAATATTCATAGTTGTTATGTTTTTTTCAGGCAAGGAGACAGGTACGACGGTCACTGGATGGATAACATGCGCCATGGGGAAGGGGACATGAGATTTGTTGATGGGACTGTTTATGAGGTAAGTGATCCATCACAAAACAAAAGGTACTTGGTCACATTTGGTCAGATTTGTATTTTTTAATTTTTTGTTAAAAAAAGCAAAAAAAATGTTAATGAACAACAGTGAGTAATGAAATAAACTTACCTCTGATCACTAGGCTTCATATGAACATGATGTTCCTGAAAGGATTGTGTTTTTTATGATTAAGTTTGGTATGGTAGGTAAAACTTCTGCACAAGATATGCGTGGCCCAGGTTAAAAAAAAAAACAGGCAATGACATGCTATAGTTGAAATTTTTTTTAGCATGTACTGATATAGCTTCCCTGCTGTCTTCTCAAGCCATTATTCCCTATTTTTTCGAAATGAAAGAAATGTTTATGTTATCTCCCGTGTGATTTCATATACTTTAGATAAGAAATATAATAAAATAACATTTTTAATTTGCTTGTTTTTTTAGAAAAACACTTAGCCTTTTAATAAATATTTATCTCAATCAATAAGATTCCATTTTTTGCACATGTTTCAGTCTAAAGTTTTTTTCCAAAAGTTTTAAAAGTGAAAAAATATTAATTTTGTCTGCAGTAACTATATACCAAATACCTACCCACAAGGGAGGTAAGAATGTACTTTTTTTAATAATAAGAGTTAAGTCCCTTTACATATGAAAAAGAGGAAATAAGGGTAGTTCAACAGCTGGTCGTCCAAGTGTCTGGATAATGAGAGGCAGTGGTATCATGGCCTGTGTTCATGTTATGCTATCACAGTGAAGGTAGCACCACTTTAACCCTTTATATTCTGGAAACTCACTCGATTAATATTTAACATGCCCTACCTCTCAAGGTCTTTTCAGCAGTTAAAAAGTTATATGAAACATAAACTACAGATTGTTGTTGGGACTATAAGACACTCATACATGTGAACTTTTTCTGAGGCCAAAGCGGGAGTATGGGTATAACTTATCTGCTTACTGAAATCATTGGTAAGCTGACAAATTGTGGATCTGGATTGGACCTCTTCCAGCAAAAGCATACATGTGAAATTTTTCTGAGGCCAAAGATGGAGATTTTCACTTACAAAGTGGATGATTTGTTATTTTCATATAAACAAAGAAGGAAATTATCTGTTTTCAAGTAGGGAGATTTCTTCAAATGTGTATAACACCACTCATTTTCAAATTATTTTGAACCTTACAACAACAATTGGAACTCAGTTCTCGGGACAATCATCCCTCGGATGTTTCTGGTGCAATAACACTTACTGAAATCACGATCGTTTTGTTCACCGGAAATCAGAAGAAAAATATGGCTATGTAGTTTGCAAAAAACATAAACACTGCCATCGTTTAACAGGTGCATGACTGCTGCGCTGAGTTAATTAAAATCGGATGATTTAAATTTGAAGCAGTCACAAATTGAAGTTTTACTGTAGTGAGCTGTCACCAGAGCTGCCATCTTTGTTTTGACATCTTTCTCAAAAGTAGTCCCATTTAAGGAAATGGCAAGAAAAAAAGAAAAAAGCTTATTTCTTTCAACCACTTTAACTCCATATCCCTTCACATTTCAGGGCCAGTTTGAGAATGACACATTCCAGGGGGAGGGTGTGATGCGGCACTGTTCTGGACTGGTATATGATGGCTCATGGATTAATGGCATACCAACTATTCTGCCAACCAAACTGGTTATTGTCAACAGTTCCGGTACCCAGCCTGTGGAAGTGATACAAGGGGAACCATTCAGCATCACAGTTCACTGTGTGACAGATCAAGGAGATATTGTCACTGGTACATCATCAATACTGCAAATGGATTGATTTAATGAGGGAGGAGGGGTGGGGTCTGTGTTTGTGTGTGCACACATATTTACACCTACAATGTCTTGAAAAAAAATCATTGAAATTTGGAATTTTACTATGTGTCTACCAACACACTTTCTAAAGGCCTGACAAGCATCTGAAACGCCAAAAATAACACTATTTAGCTTCTAGATGCAACACTCTTCCAATAAGAGCATGCCAATAGACCCTTCTTGTACCAATGTTTCTCACTCACCTTAACCTCTTTCCTCATCTCTTGAAAAAAAAAAATATCATTACAGATAATCTTTGTCACTAAGACTTCTGGATAAACTTTCTAGCAGATTCTGAAATGCAGGAAATGGCTCTATTTGGCTGCTACATTTTCAAATTTTTCTAGGGGAGCAGACCCAGGAGCCCCAAGATGCCCCCTGAAGCACCTCTGGTGCTCCCACAATTTGGAACCCCCTGGAAACAAAAAAAACCTTGATCAGCCTCTGCTGCAGCCCTCATTTCTGCAAAGACTAACTTACTTGTTAATGAGAGACATTAATAAATAGTCTCCCGTGAATAAAACCTAAATGCAAGAAGGTCCTTCATTTGTTTAACTTGATTTTTATGCTTGTGCTCTTTGGAGTGTATGTTGACTTATCTTCCTTTCTTGTGATACACAGGTTACCCATCATCAAAAACACTTCTATTTTCTTTTTTAAATAACAAATCTCTTTAAATATGTTAACTTTTAGCTGATATTTATCCAAAAGTAAGAAATTTTACTCTTTTTTACTGCAATGTCTACAAAAGAACAGGCAATAAAGTCCAAGAATTTCTACTGAAAGGACCTACCTACTGTTTGGAATACCTAGAATATTATCTATCAAGGGAGACAATTTCACCAATGAACCCCATTGGGTCACCTAGGACCGAGGGGTTAACTTCTCAGCCACTCACTGCTTGAGTTCAGGGCGGAGCGAGAAATTTAATATGCGGCAGCCTTCCAGCGTACCTGTGGTGCACAGTCAATTTTACTCAGACATGTCTTTCTCCACTGGTTATTAGCTGGACATTGGCAATATTACCAAAATCATGTTGGTGCAATGTAGAAAACAAAAAAATTGAGAATGCTTTAAAGATTATTTTTGGGGTGATAAACCGTCCGAACAAAAAACATCTTTACCATTGTACATACCGTAGATGTTTGGATGTCACCCTCATTCACATGCATTGACTATTTTCAATAACACTCATCGATGCATTTAAGAAAAGACAAAGATTTGAAATGTTTAAAGTATGCATGGTTAAATAGCTGATGTCACAAACTTTTTTTTCTTTTGTCGACACAGGTTTCTGTTTCAGTTGAAGTCAAAGCTTTCATTTGAGGTCATCCACTTTACCAGTGGTGTGTTGGTGTGTTCTACCCAGTCTGGCATCTTCCTCCACCAGTCACATCTTGTCAACCATTTGTATTTTCATATCACTATAATGACCATAATCATGTCAATGCAGTGTTTGTTATAAAGCCAGCATAAACGAAAGAGGAAAAAAAAAATGTTTTGTTTTCAGTTGACAGTAGACGAGAGCTTCGTATTCTGGCAGGGTTCAAACACATCAAGGCAAAGAAGGGGACAGCACTGTTTGATCTCATTGAGGAGTATGAGGAGAAACCAATGCAGACACCTTAGTAAGTGATTCAATGTCTGTCAAGAGACAGAAAACGTCAGCTCCAGATACGGCAGGACCCCGGTTCAATCCCGGGCCACGACATACCAAAGTCGTTAAAAATGGTAGTGGTATAGCTCCCTTGCTAATGCTCAAGCAAATATAAGGGTAGTTCCATGACTGGTTGGCCCGGTGTCAGGATAATGTGACTGGGTGTGGTATTATGCCAGATGTTCACGGCATGCTATACACAGTGAAGGCAGCACTATATCTGCTTCAAGTGAACACAGTCTCTAGATAACTGCAATACTGTTGATGGGGTGACAAACCCAATAAACAAACAAACAAGAGACAGAAAAAATATGCAATTAAGATGTAGAAATATTTAAACATCTCTTTCATTTGTAGAAGAAATGATTTTTTATTGAGTACCAATTGTAGATGTAAGTGCTTTTTCTGTAGAGTTGATTAAAAGCAACCCTAGTTCCAGTTTAGCTTAGGCACATGAACCATAGAACCACACAATATGCAATAACTACTTAAATTTTGTATCACTCCTTAGCTAATGTACTGTGAATGACTGGCATATACACTGGACTTTTTTCCCACAATGCATAGCTCAGTGGTATACTAGATTGTTCAGCTGCATATGTTTAAACTATTTGAAAACTGTTGCAATTCTTTTTACTTTATTGACCATAAGACAACACAATTTTGAATATGATATGTTGATCAGAGTGTAAACTGTTTTAATCCATTCACTGCTCAATCATTGACAAAGTTTATTTACCAAAAAATTCTAAAAACTGTTAACTTGACCAACTGTAGTTTTGCAACAGAGAAATAGATTGACTGAGGTGGATGTGGAAAAAAGGAAGAAATTGTTAATGCTTGAAAAATGATGTATGTTGAGAGAAAGAAGGCCAGAGGGAGAGAAGGGAAAGAGAGAGAAGAGAAAGACAAAGTGAGGAAGAAGGTAGGGAGAGAGAAATAGAGATATTAGTCGGGGGAATACACATGTATCTTTTGTATTTATTTGATGTTGTTTTCACTTTGTTTCTATAAGCCTGTACTTGTATGACATAAAAAGTTAATAAACAAAACATGTCACTGAAAGTGACATACATGTATAACCCCAAAAATGCAATGAACATACCGATAAATAGGAACTTGACCTTGAAATAGAAAAGTGATCCTAGTGAGTGCACTTAAAATGTCACACAAACTTGAATTATATATCTAAGATAGTGAAGTTTGGCTGAATGACTCTAAATAATAATGATATATAATATATTTATAATAAATAATAATGAAATTATGGTAGAGATATGGAAATGGGACGGTTGTACATAGATTGACTGACATAGCGACAGCCATGTTCAGCCCTTTAGGGAAATAAAAATAAATGAAAAACACATTTATTACCATGGTTACAGTTATGAAGTGCTCCAGTATCCACTGACAGACTTTGTTCCGGAAGAGGCAGCTGAGGAGGATGAAGTGCGGGAAGACATTGTCACAGAGATGGAAGAAGAGAAGATCAAATCCGGTACAGCTTTGCTTATTATATCGTTGAAGTTTGTTAAAGGCCATGTCTGCTATTTAGTTCCTATGCCAAACAAGAAAACGAAATTAAAGGTGGAATCCGACAGTTTACACTGTTTTTATTTTCTCAAATAATAAAATTAGTCATTGTTTGCTAAAAAGGTCCTGCAAAATGCTGTTTATTGATGCCCTAGATCTGTGTGAACTCTTCATTGCAAACAAGTATTTCCTATCCAAGCTACTCTCCATAAATAGCTATAGCATAAACCACCTGACCACTTACTTTTGAGATCACGCTATATCGACATCAGGGTATTCTGCTTTGACATCGATGTCTATTTTTAGCACAGACCACTATCACGCTTTTTATAGAGATGGAAAGAATGGATATTAAGAATGGATTTCTCATTGCAATGAGGTATTTCCTATCCTAGCCATGCTGCAGTTAGTTTTTTTCTAAACTAAAAAAACCCCATACTTTTGAGATAATGTTTTATCATCATCCAGATATGCTCTGACATACATATCTATTTTTAGCAGAGACTGCAATCATGCTTTTTATAGAGTTGGAAAGAATTAACATTTACAGTACTTTTTTACAATTAATACTTTTAAAAAATATAGTTAGTATTTAAAATTGTCTTTATTTAGATTAAAGATTGATTTTATACAGAAATTATGCCGAAATTCTCCACAGCAGGGATTGGATATTTTTACATGTAATTGGCAAACTATTAGATATCACCTTTAATACTACATGCCACTTAAATAACTTCTTTAGTTAACGCCAGATGTACTTTTAACTTCCTCCGTATGAATATTTACATAGTTGCTTTTTGTAAATACATTTTTCATGATTTTAATTCCTAATCATGGGTATTCACTTAGTTGGTGTTTTTTTTTAATTATCTGTTCCATGATATTTCTTCCTTAACATGGGTATTCACATAGTTTTTTTTAAATCATCTTTTACTTGATAAAGTCTAGAGCATTAGTAACGCAGTAAACTATGTGGATTCCTGTTCCATTAAAGGTGATATTCGACAGTTTGGTCTAAAAAAAAAAATCTCAAATATCCAAATGAGTTATTGGTTCCTAAAAAGGTCTCACAACATGTTGTTCATTGATGCTGAAGATCTGTGTGAAGAGTCAAGGATAAATCCCTAATCGTCATTGCAAACTGGTGTTTCTTATCTGAGCCATGCTGCAGAGATAGCTATTTTTAAACTTAGGAAACTTACTTTACTTTTATATAGTCATCCAAGTAATCTGCTCTGACATCAATATCTATTTTTAGCAGAGACACCTAATGCATTTTTTATAAAGTTGGAAAACTGAACATTTAGAGTGGGTTTTTTTTCGCGATTAATACAGTTTAACAATAAAGTTATTGTGCAAAATCACCTTTATAACAAATAAAATATGGGTTTATACAGTAATATGACCAAAAATTCCCCAAGCGATGGTTAGATATTTGTATGTGTATTTAATATGGGCAAACTGTCAGGTACCACCTTTAAAGGTTAAGACTGTAAAGCTCATTCTTCTGGCTTATAGTTGGTATATCTTCCCTGTCAATGACAATACATGAACATGTATGCGTTTCAGTGGTATATATAAATGTATATTTATTTTTAAATACAAATATTTTTACAGTTAAACTGTATTCATTGTTAGTTTTTCTGATTTTTTTAAGTATAACAACTTTTATAAAGAGTAATTGTTGTCTTCTATTACAATGCTCAAATGCAGGTCAAGGTTGCATGTAACATTTGACCCAGTTTAGGGCTTACAGGCTTTTTAAGTCCTTGTCAACTAAAATCTGCGGAGATTAAATCATAAACCTTTGTACTTTTCAACTCTTAATCTGCTTAGCATATAAATAGGTCAGGGCTATTTATAGATTGGCTGCTTATAGAATACATGGACACCCAGTGTGTCCCGGTCACGCTGGAAGCTGTCTGATCAGGATTTACATACACTTAGTCCCGTATTCACAAAAAAAAAAGAATTGCTTATGTCATGTTTTATTTTGTCACAATTTCTTAAGCTAGATGTCTGTAATTTTGCATGACACTTCAAATTAGCTACTTTGAACATAGTGCATTGGAACTTGGTACGTGGCTTTATCTGACTTCACACTGTGATCACTGTGGGAGATTAATGGGGTAGGGAAAGGTAGTGGGGGTGGATTGGGTCTAGCAGGCTGGACATAGCCTCAGGCTGCAGTGGCATCAGGAAAGGGGTGGAGATTTAGAGTTATGCAGACCAATTGCAGTGCAATAAGCCCATGTGCATCAAGTGTGACTAAATGTTTTATTATCTCTCCTGTATGACATCTCTGTGTATAATATACAATTTACGTGTCCAGCTGTGATCTCACAGTATGGTGTTGATATTTTATTTTCCTTCTTGTTTTTCTTTTTGTTGTTTTTTTTGGGGGGGGGGGAGGGGGTGGGCAGGGGGGCTTGCGCTGGGTGATGCAAGGTGTTCTTTAACGAATGGTATTGCCAATGCCTGTAAAATCCATTTTAAACTTTTATTTTAAAATAATAATAAGATTATTTTTATTGATATAAAAATGATGACTTGTGCTCAAGTTATGAGTTGGGACTTTAGATTTGTTGGTGAACATGGGCCTAAGTTTTTAGTAATATGTCCTATTAACTATGCTGTAAGGATACATGTTAAGTTAATTATGGGATATTCACAACTGTAAATGAATAAGGGTAATTAAAAATGATTAAGTCAGTGCTGACCAGGTTTGTTGACAATTGTGGTATTTGTATTGTTGAAAGAAGAAATCCCCCAGACAAAAGTCCAAGTACCATCATAGGTCAGCTGGAAGACTTCCTCATCATAACTTTTTCTTATAAAATAAAAAAAATCTTGGAAACATACAAAAAATAAACAAATTGTCAACATTGCTGTTAATTTAAAAACTAATAAACTTCACAATCATATTGTTTTAGATGACAAAGCATCAAGTAGAATATGAGTAATAAAATATTTTAGGTTGAATGATTTTTTATATTGAATAGTCTAATATGTGTTTTGGTAGTCTTTTCAAAAGTCCCAAACTGAAAACTCATACATGTCAATTTTTTCTGAGGCCAAAGTTGGAGACTTTCACTTGCAAAGTGGGAGATTGGTTATTTTCACATAAACAAAGAAGTAAGATTTCTGTTTTCAAGGATGGAGAGCCTTAGATTTCTGAAAATGTGTAAAACAACCCTCATTTTCAAAGAATTTTTAACCTTAAAAGAGGGAGCCTACCTCCAAAAGCGGGAGAGTTCACATGTATGAAAACTGCTGCAGATGATGAAGAAAACCCTTCTGAGCAGAAATCAATCACAGAGGAAGCAGGGGAGAGCACTGTCGCTGAGGGGACAGGTGATGCCACTGGGGATCCACCGGCTGATCCTTCAGTCCCTGCAGATGGATCAAACCCAGTACCTCCAGGGCCTGGAGGCGATGGTACAGTAGCTGAAGGCCAAAGTCCAGAGGGAGGAATAGCTACGGAGAACACGAGAATGTCTGAGGCCACTCCAGGTACAGATTTACAAAATACTTATTTTTGTGTGTGTGTGTGTGTGGGTTGGGGGGATTCAATACATAGCAGCAACATAATAATGGTCATTATAGCAAGGTTCAGATGTTTTCTGGAAGGAAGACCCCCTACAAATGTCAAGGTAGAAACACTTATTTACAGCAAGTGGGCTGGAAGACCTGATCAGTTGCCAGACTAAGACTAGGGCTCATGCAGTGAGTAGTCAGAATAGTTATAAATCAGCAACATTACCCCTTGACCAACGGTGCTCCCTTTAGAAGTTTATGATGTGTATCTATGTGAATTGTTTCTTTAACCTATTTTTCATGAGTTTCAAGATTTTATCAGTGGTAAATGACAAAATGGTAATATTACATTTTTTAATATATTTAAAAAAAATACATGTTAAAGTTTTTGCATTATGGGTCATTTTTATTGTTTTATGTTTTCCTAGAAAGATTTGCTAGCAATTGATATTTGACATATACTTCATCATAATTTTTTTTGAAAGTCTGTCACTCTTATGGCTAAAATGTAGCATTTTATAGATCTAAATCTTACGTAAAAAATACTTGTAAAATGATTTTTGCATTTATAAATAGGGCCTTTTTTGCCCTGTTTTATGGATGAAGCAGATATTAAATGATGTTAATTGGCTTTGTCACAGATATATTCAAATCTTGATAGTATAGGCCCATTGGTTTCAATCATTTTATAATAATAACTCCTTAACTTATGGCCTGTTGCCTATTCACAGGGGGGTGGTACCATGTCTGATGACCACAACATTCTATCACAGTAAAAGCAGCATTAATATGCATCAAGCGATCACCATCTCTCAATAAATAGAAACATTCTAGTTGAAAGTTAACCACAACACCTGGAGAAACTTGATAGGCTTTCACTTCAAGCTCTTTAATTCTATAACAGGACCTTCCCTTACTGAGAAAGAGACCCATCCTCTACCACCACCGGTGGCCAACCGACGGTCAGAACGTGGTGTATGCGAGTGGAGCAACATCCAACTGGCCCAAGCACCCCCGCGCTTCCCTCCCTTTGTTGCTCTTGAAGAGGAGGAGAAAAAGTTAAAAGCAAGGCAACAAAAACAAGGTATGTTTGATAGATTTTGTGTTTAGTTTAAAACTTAGTCTGTGTGAGTAGTTCGTTTATAGTTTATAAGAAAACTTACAGTCTGTATAACAATTTAGTTTAAACTTAGTGTATAGCTTGTTTTAATGTATTAAGAAACTTACAACATATTATAGTTTATACAAAGTCCTTAGCTAGCAACCTATGTTTAATCTATGCTTTGCAAAAGAGAAGAAATAAAGTGAAACCTTGATGACACACAGTGTATACAAAGGATGTGTAAAATGGTTTACCTGCCCTTTTTCACTCATTTGTCTAAGTTTTTTATTAGCTTGTTCAAAGTATAGATTTGCTTATTGAGTTTATCACTTTCATCAAATCACCTAGCATTTATAATATCACATAGCCTTATCATATCTCACAACTTTCTTCAAATTACCTAGCATTATCATATCACATAGCATTATCATATCACATTATTATCATATCACATGGCTTTATCATATCACATGGCAGTATCATATCACATGACATCATATCACATAACAGTATGATATAACATAGCATTATCATATCACATGACATTATATCACACAGCAGCATCATATCACATAGCAGCATCATATCACATAGCAGTATCATATCACATAGAATTATCATATTACATGGCATTATCATATCACATGATATTATCATATTGCATGGTATTAACCAATCACATGGAATTATCATATCAAATGGAATTATCATATCACCTATCAGTATCATATCACACAGCAGTGTCATATTACATATAATTATCATATCACCTAGCAGTATCATATCACACAGCAGTGTCATATCACATACAATTATCGTTATCACCTAGCAGTATCATATCACACAGCAGTGTCATATCACATACAATTATCATATCACCTAGCAGAATCATATCACACAGCAGTGTCATATCACATACAATTATCATATCACCTAGCAGTATCATATCACACATCAGTGTCATATCAAAAGAAAATAACAGTAATTGTAATTGGTATATCAATAGATTCAGTTAAACCCAATGGGTCAATGGTCAACCCTGACAATTAATGAGCTATCAGTAATATGTATTTTTATTGATGATAAAGTGTAAAAAAGAAAGTGTCAGTGTTGTATGCTTTGATGTCAGGAAACACGCTCAGCAATGCTTATTTATCTACCTTGAGAAACTTTTTACTGAGCAATCTTTTTTTAGCAACAGTTCCAGAAAATTCAGGATCTGCTCTGTTTGTTTTTTATAAAAGGATACATAAACTGACATTAAAAAAATAACCAAAGAAAAATATCTTTGTATCATCTGCAGTGATTGATAATAAATTGTACTATAACTCGTAGGGACGTCCGCGGTGTAGAGTTAGAGCCAGGGACTTGTAACTCCTCTGAGTGATTAGTCTCCCATTACATGTGTTAGAGAACAGTTCAGGGTGAAGTGTACTTAGCATACGGAGATACAGGTCCAGCTTATCTGGGGAACATCATTGGTTCTACCCAGGCATATGCCTGGGGTCGTCTTCTACCACAATATCTGGACAACGCTATAATGATCATAATTTGTCGCTGCAATGTATTTCAAAAACAAAACAGCTATAGCTCCTTTTAAGTGCAGTCAAATGTAAAGGGGAAGCCTTATGTAAAAGTGTCGCAATTTCTGACTGGTCAGGTTCCAGTAAATATTACATTGGGGCAATTCTGGGAATCAGTCAATTCAAGATGTGTAA
Organism: Sinonovacula constricta; assembly: GCA_007844125.1. Taxonomy (NCBI): domain Eukaryota; kingdom Metazoa; phylum Mollusca; class Bivalvia; order Cardiida; family Solecurtidae; genus Sinonovacula; species Sinonovacula constricta. The sequence goes on from CM017565.1 coordinate 29,295,201, forward strand.
ATGTAATAGTTTTACAAACACAATTTGCTGATTTTAGTCATGGTTCCCACAAAGGAATTACCATGTTGCATTTAGAGACCACCTGTCTTTAGAGACCATTTTAGTCTGGGCAACATGTGGCCATTTAATACAGACTGTATGTATATTTACTGTTATTTTTGTGTACATACCCTTGCAGGTAACTATTATCTATTTTTGTGACCAGTATACCACGTAGCAGCTTGTAACTAACATAAATGCATTTGTCCATAATAATAATGCAGATTGTTGTTATTTTAAGTTTTGTACTGTTTTGTTAATTGTGCAAGTAATTGGTTATTGTATTTATTATTTTTCTTCACAAATTATGTACTGTTTTCAGCATATTTTTTTATAAGTAATTATCAGACATGTTTATAGCCATTTGTGAGCGAGCCATCATAAAAAATGCCATAGAAACTAGTCGTAGACAATACTTATTTCTGGTACCACATTAATTTGAAAATATTAATTACTTCCCTGTTTAGGTTTAAACAGGGGGTTTATTTAGCCTGTCATTTAACATTAACTTATTTCTTTTGTGTGAAGGTTTTTCATAATTTAACAATTCTGTAATTATATTATGGAATTTTATATTGATTCCAGTTATTATTATTCCAATTTAAACATTTTAAGTATATTTTAATCCATCTTATTTATACAAATAAACATATATTTTTCTGATTAAAAACTAATATTGAGTACATAATAATTAGATGAATGAATAAAAAAAGAAATTTAAACAATTCTAATAAATTTTTTATGAAAAATAAATGAAAAACCTACCTACAATTGAGATACCAAGTACAGTTTTTAGTAACATATTAGATCTTGTTTTACACCTACAGCTACAGGGTTGATCCCAAACTTAAGGTCATTTGTTACAAGTATTTAATTAACCCGACTGTATTTTTTACAGATCACAGGAATTCTGAATGTCGTAAAATCAGTGCCGCTGGCTTCTGTAGGTCAACAGTTTAGTCCTGAATAGCCCTGTTATCTGTTATCTGTTATCTTACTGCTGAGAGGTGAAGCTGCAGATCATTGTGTGCCAAGAAATGACATTATTTCATAGATGTCATGGTTGCATTTACAATCTTACATTTAAATCTCAGAGCTAATAATACAATTCAATATTAACACATGAACGTATCACTACCTTATTCTTTTGCGCAAAATGTCCAAATATAGAAATAATATTTGTATTTTATATCTATCTTTGAATGTTGGTCAGTGGTAACTGGAACAGAAAAGAATTTAAATTCATGTCTTTCTGCTGTGTGTGAAAAGAATATACATGTATAAAGCTTTGTGAATAATAATGTTTGGGAAGTTTAAACATACATTATTCACAGAGATTCACTAACATTAATGCATACAAATTATATTGATTTAATTTTCTTAAATATTTGCCATTTGACCTGCTGTCTGACCGGACCTTTAAAGACTTTGACAGATAAGCCCCTGATGGTCTGCAGCTTCTCTGTTAGTTTATTACCTAGGTTATATAACATGTCTTGTTCTAGTTAACTATTGTCCATGCCCCTCAGGCAGCAACTTATAATTATGCATGAGGACTGGTACCATTCACTATTTTAATTGAATATGCATGAGGAAGGGTATTCCCACCCACTTATGAGCTTCTCATGAATATGTACGAGGAAAGCTATTGTACACTTACAATCTTCTCATGAATATGCATGAGAAAGGGTATTTCCCCAACTTGTGGGCTTCTTGTGAATATGCATGAAGAGGGGCATTCCTGCCCACCTATGAACTTGTCGTAAATATGCATGAGAAAGGGTATTATTCCCACCTATCCAACTCACTAATAAGCTTTCTTTAAATATCCATGAGAACTCTGTCTAAGTTTATGAAGATTTGAACTCGAGAGTGAAACTGGTTCAAGGGTCAGATTGGCCAGACCTGAAACACAGATTAATTCTAATGATCCAGATACTTTAAAATAGCCCAACTTGTAAAACCATTTCTAAGTTTTCTTTTTGTTTGAAAAAAATCCTATCTGAAAAACGTATCTGCAAGAATCTTAGTTTTCATAACTAAGTAATTTCTTAAAATTTGAAAGCAATACTAAAAATCCCTTAGATCAAATAATTTTATCATTGAATCTTAAGAAGTTTTTTTATATATCCATGTTAATATTTAAGAAAAGTGATTAGATTAAGTAAGGAAAAATAAAATAAGATTCTTTCAGTATATAACCTATAGTCTCTCACTCAAGCTCAAAACTTTCTGGATCCAATTTGTCTAACTGCATGTAGTATTGGCTCATCTTTGTATATTTTGTAACTTGTTACCCTACTTTATCTATCTGTTCATAATAACTGTATTTATTTTGAGCAACTATAAAGATAAGACCTATAAACAATGAGAACTTGTTTTAACAGGCCATTTTCCCTTAAATGAGATGTGGTAATGAGGAAGTATGTTTCTTTTCAACCTCATTTTTAGACAAAATACTCCAAATAATGGTTCTTCATATTATTATATATGAAAATTTGAGAATGTTTGCTGTTTTAACTAGCTGTTGTTGATATATATTGATCAAAGTCACATGACAGGTGCTGAAAAACAGCAGAATGGCTCGCCCATAGTATATTTTGTATTCATTTTTATTCTGCATATAGTAGCAATTTAATTAACACAGTAGTGGAGTTCCAACAAGTTACAAAAATGGATATTCCAATGAAAATATGTATGATGTGTCTCATAGAATCAAGGAATCCCTTCTAACTGCCATACAAAGTTACAAATACCAAACAAATAGCCAGATTGTCATAAGATGCCACAATCCTAAAAGTAGATTAAACAATACAGTTGACTATATAACAACACTAATCAGCTTCCAGTGATATGGCCTTACTGCCTTCTAATGACAAAACAACAGAAGTATTATAGCTGGCAGACTAAGAGATTAAATGTAGATTAAGACACTGGCTGACCAAGCCAACAAACAATAGTATGAAACTATGGGCATCTGTAAAATGCCTGGACAGTAGGTGTTTTACTAAAGCTATGTAACTAAAGAAATATTAACGTTTGGACTTCCAAACTAAAATAAATAAATCAACATTGCCTTACCAATAAAGTATATAAATATTAGGGGTGTTAACGAATATTCGAATATTCGAATATTCGAATATCAAGTCGCTATTCGAATAGAGATTTTGGGATTCGAATATTTTATAATATGTACTCCGCTTTTGTTAATTTCGAAGGAACACTGAAAAGACATTTCTTTAGTTGATCGTAGTGTCCCCAGCGTCTTAAGACGCTAACGATATGTAAACGCGTTCGCTCTAAGATAGAGGGGGTGGGTCATGTCTCCTGATAACGAATTGCCATCTGGTTAACAGCATGAAATCACCTTACCGCGCACAGCTCCTTCTCTGCCCCCTCTCCCACTTAGACCCAGTCACATCAACCACATCACCATACAGCTGTGGAAACAGTTGCCAACGTACAATAAACACACATGTCAGTTCAATGCTGCGGCAATTAGCTACAGCAAGTACGTAACACTGACTCTACCGGGATAGTGTGTAATAAATACATTATATATGGCTATACTTATTGATAACAGTCCACCAGAAGCTGAGAACGTCTTTTATTTTTTGGAAAGCACAACTAGATCACTGTGAAACAAATTTTAATTGCAAACACTTTCTGTTTTTGTCACTCTACTTCATACTTGTTATTTTATTCCTATATAATACCGCGACAACTGTTATTTTTTGTCACCGCGATTTTCTGTTCTTTGTTTTTGCTTCTTTCTCTCCGAATAACAAAAATGTAAATCTACATACTTTTTAATTGTTCGTCATAGGTTTACTTAACACTCTTAAATCTCACGAGCTTACAATTTTAATCATTCTTTATATATATACTGGTTGGTACTTCATCAATTTATCAACAGTCAGGTAATCTTGACACTAGCCAATCGCAGTAATTATCGTCATCAAATGGTTTTGTTTACATTCGCCTTTCACCCATAGGCATATGGCGAGCAGGTTCGTAATTGTCACTTGTGTATTGGTAACTAAATGTCTCTAATTGACATGTTATGGCTTCGGATTAACGCCCTTAGTGATATCAGCCAATCACAATTAAACATCAATCCGACCACCAACCAATCAATACCGTTAATTGGCTGTACACTTGAGCGATTGTGTATTGGTAACTAAATGTCTCTAATTGACATGTTATGGCTTCGGATTAACACCCTTAGCGATATCAGCCAATCACAATTAAACATCAATCCGACCACCAACCAATCAAGACCATTAATTGGCTGTACACTTAAGCGATTTTCTTTCATAAAACCTTCGTGGTTTTGCCTAATTGTCTTACAGTCGATCCAGTATCACCCGCAATTTGTCCTTTAGAAAATGTCGCCTTTAATCATTAATGTATTTTATAAGATAAGTTCACAAAACATAATTGACTGTTTGTTGTTATACATTGTTTGCGGTTAGTAGAGTAAAATATTAAAATTGTAAGCTATTTTGCATGTGTTGTACAGTTTCATCTAATAAAATTATGATATGGTTTTATTAAATCGATAAGAAGCCCCTTAAATACGTCATATGTTAATACAAATAAGTAATTAATTTCACAAAATGCCTTTCAATTGTAAAGGTTATTACACGAAGTACAACACGTAACAAAAAGACACCCAAGTTACTAATTAATAATGTATATATTATACGGGACTTTGCAGGTCATCTTAACATTGACTGGTTACTTTATAGTTTTTATTATTATTAAGAGTTTCAATAATAATAATAATAATAATAATAATAATAATAATAATAATAATAATAATAATTGTTAAGTAGAAATGACATTATTTACGCATTTACTGGCATTCTTCACTGACAGTATTTTCTTGCAAACTACCACTGACCAAGTAAAGAAACGCACCGCCTGGTCCTTCACTATAAACAGGATAATGGCGGATTCATAATATTGCCGTTTGTATTTCAAAAAGAAGAAATCGTCGTTTTAAAATTAAATGCTATGATAAAATCATAAATCTACCGCCGCTTCTGCATAAAGTAAGGCTAGCAATGTAAATTGTGGTCAGAAATAAACATTTTACAATGAATAAACACATTCAATGTAATGGAAAATTACCGTGTTATATGCCACTATGATATAAATTCGTTCCGAATATTCGAATATGATTCGAATACACGTTCCGAATATTCGAATATCGTTTTGGGATTCGATTAACATCCCTAATAAATATAAATAGAGTATTTGAAATCTACATGTATTTTAGACTATTATTTTCATACCAAACATTATACACAAATATGTTAGGTTATTGAAAAGTTGAGAAGCATATACACGAGGAAGCAGAACTTACATTATGATGCATTACATGATAAAATAACACTATAACCAAATATATAAAGCTTAGTTAAATTGTTTATATCTTCGAACATGTTAATAATCTGTTGTATATCTGAAATAATGCTTTTACTTACAAGAATATACAACACAATTTTTAAATATTATCTCTATATATTTTATCAAACTTTTTGAAATAATTGAACACCATCTACCAACGGTTGCTAAGTTGCTGATTTGTAACTCCTCTGCCTCACACATGATGGTGCACCAGACCTGGTACCGCTGGTAGAAGCATTTGTATTGACTTTAGCGTCGGCGTCCATGGCAGTATTGGTCAAACTTGTTGTTAAGGTCCTTTTTTGTTTTCTAAAATGTACTTGCTACAAACTTCAGAAACTTATTTACCTTTGAAAACGAAATTAATTTCTATAGGTCATTTCTATAGGGCAGATAACCCTAAAAATAAATCATCAACAAACACTTCCATTTTCTTTTTTAAATAATAAATCTCAGTAAGTATGTAAATGCATTTCAGCTTATATGTATGCTAAAGCAAGAAATTTCACTGTTTGTTATTGAAATGTCTACAAAAGAACAGGCGATAAAGTCCAAGAATGTCAACTAAAAAGACCTAACTACTGTTTGGAATACCTCAGAGATTATCTAACAAGGGAGACAATTTCATGTCACCAGTTTACCCCATAAGGACCAATTTCCAACTAGTCAATGTCAGTTACCATTTTTGTTAAGGATTTTAACAGTGAGTTTAAAATATGTAGTCCTTATAATGGTGAAGCAAATTGTCTATTGACAGTTCTTGTTTATGAATTTTAAGTGATTGCCAATAAGTATGAAGAGAAGAATTAAAGGTGGTAACCTACAGTTTAGATTTTATTTTTCAAACATCCATATAAATTATTTCAACTTACAAAGATCCCTTGAAATGCTGTTTATTGATGTCCTACTTCTTCGTGAAAAGTGGCGCATAATACTCTACTTGTAACTGCAAACATATCTTTCCTATCTGAGCCAAGCTGCACAGTTAGCTATTTTTAAACTAAGAAAACCACTTGCCCACAGTCTTTCGAGATAACATTATATCATCATTTGGGAAATCCGCTCTTATGTGGGTATCCATTTTTAACAGAAATCCAAATCATCAAATAGTCATTTATAGATTGTGAAGGAATAAACATTTAATGAATTGTTTACAATTTATACTGTCTAGAAATTCGAGGTACTATTCAAAATTGTCTTTATTTAGATTAAAGCATGAATTCAAAGGAAAATTATGCCCGAATTCCCCAAAACAGGGATACAACCAATCATTGAGTGATTTCTTTAAATGATAGACATGTAATTTGTGCGGACTATCTTTTGTTGACAGATTTAGCTCGAAAAACTCGATCTGGGGCTGGTTTAAGTATGTTGCTACTTCTCTAAACATTGGAACTATTTTAGTCAGCCAGACAATATTTTTCTATATTTTTAAAAAAAATAATTTTTTTTTTTAATTGAAGGGACACTTTATTTTAATGGCCGATTAAAAGGTTCTCATGAAAAGCACATATTCTTTTGAATCGTTTCTCAAAATTAAGATTTTTTGTCTTGAAAAAGCCAAAACCATATCTTGTTTAATTACATTTATTATGCTTTCATAATAAAAATGATTTTGTAAGAAAAATACAACATTAATTTTTTTTATTATTATTTTGCTTAGGTTATATAAGAGACTCCATGATGACGTTGTGATAGTTAAATATTAGGACACTATTGTTAACCTATTAACTTAATAGCGTCTCGGTATTTTGGATAAAATATGACCATATATGGACTTCCTTTAACACTTTTGATTATAAAATGACTATTGGACTTTAATCAGTTAGCTGCAATTTTAGAAGCAATTGTTTCTGCTTAAACTGAACTTTAGACAGATGATTGTTCTGTTGTTTAAAAATATTGCTGTTGTTGCCTTGAAACTTGTAGGTTAAACAATGTATATATTGTGTGGTAAATCTTATTGTTGTCTTTCTTTTACAATCTGCTTTTTGGTTAAAACACATTATTTTTAATTGATTTCTAAATTTCTTTTCTTCTCATGTGCCAAGCGTACAGTTACTTCAATGTCTGGCTGACTTTTTGTTAACATTAAGGAACTCAACCCCACCCTCACCAGCCCCTCCCCCACCTGTTGTTGCTATGGTTATAAGACAGTGTAACATTGTGTCTCTGTTGCTACTGAAATAACACTACAACTTCACTTGATGATCCATTTAAAGCTTTTATCCACTTTTTTGTAATGTACTTGAAATTAAAGAACAGATCATAAAGGAAAAAAAATATAACTCAATGATCAATGTTTAATTAATTATCAATGTTTATTTTATTAATTATAAATATTTTACTCAAAGTAGACTTTGAGATTCATTTTATTTACATGTAACTCTTTTACTCTACCGGAGACTATCTTGTTTCTAAATGTAATATTTTTGTCTGGCCATCCATTGGTTTGTATGTCCTTAAATAATCTTTGTCCATCCATCCCTCATATTGTCTATCCAGCCATCCTTTTGTCTGTTCATCCATCAGTTTGTGGGGGTGCCCCGCTTATGTGTGGTTTGAGTTGCCGACTTATAACTCCTCGCTCCTTCACTTATTTGGGTAAGAACTGTCTCATGGGGAGATTTTCCAGCTAACTTGAAGTGTGCCGGAGGTTCTACCCAGATGCAAGTCTGAGGACTTCCTTTACCAATAATCAGCTAGATGTCGCTGATATGACCATTATTTTGTTGGTGTGATGTCACAATAAACAAATACAAACCATCAGTTTGTCTATCATTTTGTTTGTTCATCCATTGGACTTTTGACAGCTCCCAAATTGGATAATCACTTCCAAATAGAGGAGTAGTGATAGACTTTATCATTGATAGTAATACACAGAGTTTGAGTTGTTTTTTTATCAATATCTTATGTCTTGTCTGTTTTCTTTCCTTACCAATTATTTTTTCATTTGTCTTTAAAATTCATTGTGAATACAGAAATTTTAATTTTATTTTTGCAGAATCAGATTAGATTGCTGTCTACTTCTTTTGTGGGCAAAACCTTATGTCATTTATTCAAGTCAGATCAAAAAGAGTGGATATTGTCTTTTCTTATTACTGGTTTTGATTTTTACTGAACACTCCTCTTTACATGTTTTGCTTCTAATATTACATTTTAAATTCCCATTTGAACCTTTGACAAGGATATGATACTAACATGTTGCCCTCTTTCCCACATGTATGTTTACCTTGTATTGCATATTTGATACCCTGAAATTAAAAGTATAATAGTGATATTTCATGAACCAGCCCATGTGAAGTGTAATAGAAATTGCAATATGTCAATTATGAAATAATAAAAATCATGTTATACATAATTAAAATGGAAGTATTATGTGACTCATGTTGAACAACTAAGATTTAATTCTAAATATATTATATAGAAGTCATATATTTGTAGTTGAAAGTTACAATTTTTGAAATTAAAAAAAAAGGTGTTGTGGAAAATAGAATAGAATAAAATCATTGTTAAAAATAATGTTATTATTAATGTGCTAAACAACTTCTACCTCATTACATTCCTTATTCAATTATAAAAGTTGGTGTCCAAAGTTAATTGAATAATATATTATACACATAACAAAAAGAATGAACACATTTTTCCAGATTTCTTCTAGTTTTAATAATCATTGTTCATAAAAATTCCATTGGATCAAAAATACTGAAGATATGTCAAAAAGAATTTATCTGATTTAATCTACATATTTAGTATGTAACACATTGTTTTATGACAGAGCTAATATTTCAGATATGCCCAAAAGATTGAGCAAGTTCTCAGTGATTGGTACAAGTATGTAACCTGCACCATGGGCTTGGTTTTAAGATATGAACATTTCTTAACACAAACACTCAAAGCTGTATTCAAAATCAAACTTTTATGAATAGGCCCCAAAACACAGCAATTGTTCCTCTTGCAAAAAAGACTGCACAGCAAATAATGAAGTTGAAGAAGTTGAAGGCAAACAAAAACTTAAAGGGTTTACATCTGTTTTTCTGCACTTTTTGCACTGGTACTGGTTTATACTGACACATGCACAAATTGCAAACTTTCATTATGTTTATAAGGGAATGTTACTCCAACTATCTTAAATATTGTGTTACCTCTCTTGGTAGTAGGTATTTTGTATATATTTTAATGAAATTGCTGGAAAAAAAAAATATTTATAAGTTTTCCAAAATAAATTATAAAGGGACAGTACTCTTACTATTTTAATAACATTGACTTATCTCTCTTGTTTTATGTATTAGGTATCTAAAAAATGTAATAACTAGAAAAACTGTGATATTTCAGCCTTATTAAGTATTGAGAATATCTTCAAATACAGCATTCACATAAAATTGTGTTGTTGTACTAGAAAACAACAAGTAAAAGCAAAAATCCTTGAGCACTGTGATAAAAAAGCAACCTTACAATAGACTAATTATTCTTTATCTAAAATCTACACCCAGTTTTTTTTTTCATTTTGAAAATAGTGAATTGCTATTTCTTAATTTATGGTTAATTTTACATATGCATAGATTAAGATGTTGTTATATAAAATGTGAGTTGTTATCTTGTCACTGTTCAGAGTTTAAACACAAACTTATGTTTATTTAACCAATGATAAAGCTGAATGCTATTGTTTATCTGTTTTGGATTAATCCTAATTCAAACTATACCTCAGAAAACAGTATATTTCATTTTAATATCTTGCTGTATAAATGGGTATAACAAATTTGGCAGTTTGAAATTGGAGATATAACACATGTTTAAACTCTAAAATTGTAAGAAACATAATTATGTAAGTAAACAAGTGAAAAATATAGCAGTTTTAAACATTACATTTTCAAGTTTTCATTTAAAAGTCACATCTAAGCAGACGGAAAAAATGTTTACATTTTTGGACTTTATTATCTATTTATCTTTCAATTTATGTCCCATTTACTGCCAATCCCATAAGAGAATTATTATCATGTGATTTCTGAAAGTTATTTTTTTTTAAAAGACAAAACACCAAACAAACAATAATGTTCTATTAATTCAACTCTTAGCTTGCCACATTTAATAACTACCCAGACTTTTTCTGGTCATATTCCTATATTGATTTACAAAGGTGCCTAGGCTAGAAATTCAGCAGCAAATAGTGCAGATCCTGATCAGACAGCTTCCAGCAGGGAGCTGTTTGATCAATAAGAATAGATGACAAAGTCTTTGAGTATGCAACATATATCAAACTCTGAAAAGGCACAGGACAAAGGTATTTCACGTGCAAGCCAAGTGAAAAGTAAGAGCAATTTCTTTCAATGATTCTAAAAGAGCAAACCTGACAGTTACCGCCTTGGAATGGTCAGTCAGCAATATGGGCCGACTGGGATGCTTAAACCGGTTTTACAGAGCTCTAACCTCCCATTTCCTGATGGGTTTCTCAAAAGCAAGCAATTAAAAATACCCTGATCTATTTGATTACAAAAATTTCCAAGCGCTGATGTTTTCTTTAATAGTTATGACAAAAGTAGTGAAGTCATTGAAAAATAATGTCCACAGTGTTAAGAAAAGAAAGGGGTATTAGCACAGATCTACACTATTTGCCAAAGTTGTATAAATACATGTTTAGCAAGCTAAGGGTTATATAAGTGATTCATTGTACATGTATCTTTATTCTCCTTATAGTGACTGTGAGTCTTTGAATGTATATTAATATCATATTGCTGAAATTGTTTGATATGATACTATCCAACTTTGAATATTAAAGCTAAGAAAATTAAATTTAGAGGGCCATTTTCCAAAAAATAAGATAATGAGAAATACTATCTTTTATTTTATTTCTTTATTAGAAAAAATGCCCCTAAAAGTTTCTCAAATAACATTTTGTTATCAGCTTTGTTTATAAAATTAGAATAAAATTTCCTACAAAGCTTCAATAATGCTTTAACAAGAATCTGCAACATATTTTTTAAATATTTTCTGTACATTTTTTTACATTAAAAAATCTAAAAAGATCATTTGTGAACTACTTTAATGCAATGGATTCTGATTAACAAAACTTATTTTTTAAGTTACTATTGCACTTGGTGTCTAAATGTCCCCATCTGTAGCTAGGCTAGGCAGTTATAGCAATAGTAAACATTATCAAAATATTTTATGTCTAAATTTAGTTATAAGTCATGACAATCTTTATTTATTTTTTTGCACGTTTTTATATGCAAAGATTTATCAACAAAAAATTATTGGATGGATTGAAGCAATTCTGTCTATGTTTGATATGTTTGAACATGAATTTAAAGGTGGTATCCAACAGTTTGGACCAATTTTTTGTCTCTTAGCAACCAAATAAATTATTGTTACATGAAAAGATCCTGCGAAAGGCTGTTTATTGACACCCTACATCCTTGTGAAATATAAAGCACAACATCCAACTTGTCATTACAAAAATGTATCCTATCCGAGCCACGCTGCACAGTTAGCTTTTTTTTAACTAAGACAGCCATGTGACCACTTACTTTTTGGATCACATTATGATCATTCAGGTCAACAGCTCTGATGTAAATATCTTTTTTTAGCTGAATTCTCCCTGTCGCGCCTATTTATAGATTTGGAATTAATTGACATTTTAGGAACTTTTTTTCAGGATTTATACTGTCTAAGAATTATGATACTATTATAAACAACCTTTTCTTAACCTAACGTATAAGTTTGTGCAGAACGATGCACAAATAACCCAAAACAGGGGTATAATATTGTTACATGTATTAGATATAAGCAAACTTGGTTAGATACCACCTTTAAAATCATGGACCAGCATTTCTTGTACTCTTGATAAACAATGTCTGTTCTCTTTGCAGTAGAAGCCAAGAGGTTAAATAGACAAGCACATGACGAGAGATATGCCAGAGTTGGTAAGTAGCGATTATATTTTCAGGGCGTCCTATATAAAAGCTTGAAGTCTGTTTCAATAAAAAAACCTAGGACCTGTTTATGGTCTTCAGATGACTAGATACTCAAAGGTTTGTTTTAAGTCCTAGAACCAGTTCTTGATCATAAGACCACTAAATATTCCTAAGTTTGTTTCAATAAAGTCCTAGAACCTGTTCATGGTCATAAGACCACTAAATATTCCTAAGTTTGTTTCAATAAAAGTCATTAAAAACATTTTGGAGACATGTCTACCTGTCTAAGAATGTTCACAAATTTGTGATTCTTGATGAAACAGTAAACTGGGGAATTTGTCTGATTACATGTACATAGACATTATCAACTGACATTCTGTCAACACCAAGGCCTTTATCGGTCTGACATAGTAGGGGAGTTAACATCGTCGGAATCCACTGCTTCATGATGGCCATGGGATAGTAGGCTGGTAAAAGTTTGTTTTTATGAATATTCATAGCAACCAGTGGACCAATGAAAAATGCATGTTACATTGCCACTACTCTTCAATTGAAGTAGAAGAACAGTTGTCACTGTCAAGATGGCTGTCCTAACTGGCAGCGCCTGTATTTACAAATTGGAACGAATGAAGATAGAACAAAACATTTCATTGGCTAAATTTCGATGCTGTTTTGGACATGGAACCAATCCACTTATTCATGCATATATAAACATTTTTTTTTGGCCAAGTAACCCACTGTATATGTTTATAGTGGAAATGGAATATTTACTGTGGGTTTCGATGATGCATGGTTAATGATTTTAAATGGTTGTTCGAGAAAAAATATTTTCTTAACTGCTGGAGTGGTAAACGACCAGGGGAGTGGTAGTGAAGTTGGTAAATAGTTGAATCAGTTAATACCATTGGCAGTGCCTTTTGCTGATGTACATCACATGAGACAAAACGCTTTAAGATCTTACCTCCACTGTGACAGCTCTGTAGACAGTTAACACATTAATGAGTTTCTGACGATCCCACTGCGATCTTCCAACATGGTTTTATCTTCTGGGAAGGAAACTCTAAAGAAGGCATTTTGCTGTTATTTCATAGAAGACCTAAGAAAGCCTGTTTACTGTGTCTCTTAGCATGGTGATTTCCTGGAAGGAAAATCTAAAGAAAGCCTTTTCACTGTGCTTCTTAGTATGGTGTTTTCCTATGGGATAAAGCACTAAAGACAGCCATTTCACTTAGTCTCTTAGCATGTGGGGGTGCAGGTGGGGTGTCTAAAAAAGTTTCAATGAATATGTGGCACGTGTTATATATCCCATAATTACCAACAAAACCTTTTTTGTTCGTAATCGTTATCTTTGTCACTTCAAAATGATTTGGTCACAGTTTTGAGTATGTACAAGACAAATAGATCTACACAATGTTATATTTATGTATAACGATCAAGCCAATCAATGTATTGTTTATGATTGACCTTATCACACAATGTATAGCGTCTCATGTGTCATTTGTAGATATACAAGAGTGTTTGGCTCATAATGGAAAGAACTGTTTGAAAAGCGAGAAAATATCTTGACGGTAAAGAATAGGAAAATACATTTTTTACTATTTTGATACAAGTCAATTGGCTCATAACGCAGACAATTAATGTACAAGCTCTTTTGACTAATTTAAAACTAAAACAGAAAAAAACTAGCCCACTGTTTACATTATTGTTGTCAGACTTCATAAATCGAGCAGGACCTCCCTTTGATTTCATGATGTTAATGTGATTCAGACCTCTCTTTAATTTCGTTGTATACATTTACTCTGGCCCCTCCATTTGATTACTTAGTGTGATTGTGGTCTAGAAATTTCTTTGATTTTGTAGTGTGATCATTAATTACAAGGGAAATAATTTATTATTGTGCAATTTAGTTAAGACTTAATCCTCATTGGAATCATGCTTGTAAAACAAGCACAGTCAAGGCAGCACGGAAACTGTTTTTTATTCAGATTTGATCTTTTTTTAAATTTACCATTGTTATTATTGTGGGTCAGTATTTTTTAAATTTTCCATTGTTATTATTGTGGGTCAGTATTTTTTTAACAAAATCTAACAGAATCTTCTTAAAAGGTAGTATCTGACAGTTTAGTCCAGATTTTTTTGTCTCAAACAACCATATGAATTATTCTTATCTGAAAAGATTCCATAAAATGGTGATTATGTATTTAATGAATAATGAAGAGTTGAACCTAACACCCCATTCATACATGTACATACATTTCCTATCTGAACCACGCTGTACAGTTAGCTATTTTAAAACAAAGAAAACCACATGACCTTTTAATTTTAAGATCACGTTATATCATCATCCAGGTAATCCGCTCAGACATCGGTATCTATATGGACTAAAACAAAGACATGGGTTTATTGATTGTATTTGATGTAGATAAACTGTTGGACTCCACCTTCATGTCTTAGACACTGAATATAAAATATGGCAGCTGTTAGGCTAGGACTGCGAACTCAGCAAAACAACTTTTTAAACTGTAAACTGTTTGTATCTCACCTCACAATTGAATTTTAAGTATGTACTTATGACTTTAGATATAACATATTCTTCATAAATGTAATGGGCACTTTAATAATGACACAACTGGCATCATGATCGTCATGCTGGTAATGTACAAGCAGCACCATACTATTTATCATTGTAAGTTGTCTTAATATTTAACAACTGAATTTTGTCGCAGGTGATTAGGTGATCATAGAAGAGATATAGCAAATCTCAACTTAAGAAATCTGATGCTTTATATATATATTTATATGCAGTATATGTAAAGTGTATATATATACTTATATACTTTATATATATACTTTATATAAGTATAAATATATATCATGTTTGTCATGCAATTACTGTCAAAGCAGCACCACATTTGTTTTAAAGATATTTTACTGTTGTATTTTGTTATAGGGGAGTACGTCATCATGGTACAAGATGTGACGAATCCACCGTTTATGGGTCAGACGCTTGAGCCAGCATTTATGACCATAAAACTGAAGAAGAAACCAAAAAAGGTAGTCAAGAAAAAGGAACCAAAGCCAAAGTGAGTATGAAACCATTTAATTTCAAATAAATTTTGTAACAAGATGAATAGGCTAGGAAAAGATTGATTTTTTTTTAGTAAATACAATTTTTGGCTACCGTAATATACCAAGTATTACACAGATTTTTGGGGTGCTACATTAAATGCTAGATGTGATATACACCCTTTTTTGTAGTATGTATGAGGTCTGATTTTCCCTGAATTGTAAATCAAAGTAAGTGTGTGATATACTTTGTTGTCGTCTATATTTCTTTGGAATGAAAAGTGAGGGCAAGTCATACACTATTATAATTTGACAGGTTTGTTTTTGTAGATATATGTATTCATTAGTTTTGTGCTTGCTGCAAAGAAAACAAAATCAAAGTCAAAGTCAGTCAAACACTATTTTCTTCTTTAGTTAACCTCCTTGTATATATATATTTTTTGTGTAATATACTTTAAATTATTGGTTAATACAAATGTGCACATCTAAAATGATTTTTAGACATTTCTTTTTCTATATTTTGCATTTGTATTTCTACAAACTTTATATTATTGGGAAAAAAAAGGAAAGAAAGGTACCGTCTTTGTTTAGTACATTTGTTTTCTTTCCTATTTCAACCTCTATCATTTTTAACATTATCAACTTAGTTAACTTTGCATACCAGCAGGTAAAATGTTTATACCTGTATATCCAGTCGTCCAAAGTTCTTACTTTTATAATATTCTACTGTTCTGGAAATATTCTAGGAAAAAGTATGTATAGTTATTGCAGTGCCACATTGTATGTACCAGGATTATGTGAGTTGCTGTGTTGAAAGTGATTCAGAGAAGCTAACCATTTTCTGCTTTTTTGTGTTGTTTAAAATTGAAGGTGCACATTTTCATATCATCTCATTTGTTTCTTTAAACGATTCAGATGCTTATAGCTTTATTCTGTAATAATTTAGCTATTAGAAAAACATACTTCTCAAAAGACTTAAATATCAGGGTCCAAAGGTCATAAAACGAACAGGTAAAGTCTAAGATTATTCCCAAGCATTTGATTGGTCAAATTATGAGCTGTGTGCAAATTATGACCAATCAGATCTCAGGCTCGAGCTGTTTTAAAATTTATATATGTTTAATAACATTTGGCCCTGGTCCTCAACAAGTGATAAATAAATTGTTTGATGTCTTTTTAACCCGCTTTAAGATCTTCCAACTATGCTTTGCGAGAGAGCGGGTGTTTTGCAGTTGATCTTTTTTTTCTTGGGAAACACAGCTGTAGGTCAAGGTCACTTATGATGAAATCTATTTTACTGCAAAAACCATTTTGCTGCAAGTGAGATACTGCAATCATCTTTAGTTTATAAATAGCTAACTGGTATGCGAAAGATAAGCTTGGGACTGTTTTACGGCTATGAAAACTAAATCAGAACACTTTCATCTTACTAAAAATGGGTTATTACGGTATTTATATTTATCATATTTTAATTATTCAATAACCTCTTTTGTTTTTAAAGTTTGTGAGATTCTAATATTCAATCATGTCATTGTAATTGTTTGTTACATTTTTTTTATCAAATAATAGTTTCAGATTCAGATTTTGTCCTGGACATCTATTGTAAAGACAAAATCATTGTTTAAGGGGTTAATTTTCAGGTCAATGTCACAGTTGTTAAAATAAGTTTTGATTTTCTTTGTACTTAATTCTAAGTTTCATAATATGTTGTCATTTACAAGGAAATGCACTTATTTATCATGCTTTGGTTTGTCTTTTGATGCCTAAACCACATGGTATCACAATACTGCATAAGCAAGTGGTTTTTCAAAAAAGAAATTCATGGCTGAAGGCTTGTTTTTTTTATTTCCTGGTGCAAGTTTTTAAATCTTTTTGTATACTCTGTTGGACTAATGACATTGTTTTGCATATTTTTTTATTTAAAATTGACAAAAAGTGTCACAAAATATAAGTCTGCAAAAGTGTTGTTTTTTTCTGTTTGATTGGTTTTTGTTTGTTTTTTTGTTTGATTTTGTTTTTGTAAAGAAAGAAATCAGTGAAGTCTTATTTTATAAATGTTACCTACCTGTAGAATACCAAATACAAATACTTGACTTAAATGATGATTTGGAATATATTAAAGGTGCTATCCCACAGTTTGCCTCAAATATTGAACCTCAACTTTGTGGAATTTGTGCATATTTTTTACCTTAGTCACAAGAAATATGATTTTAAACACTTTATGAATTGTAAGACAGGACTAATCGTGAAAAAAATCACTCTGAATGTGTATTCTTTCCAACTGTATAAAAACTGGATAGTGGTCTCTGCTAAAAATAGATATTGACATCAGAGCAGATTACCCAGATTATAACATGATCTCAAAATTAAGTGATCACATGGTTTGCTAGGCTTAAAAAAGCTATGATATAACATGATTTCAAAATTAGGGTGGTCACATGGGCTAAGCTCAAAAACAGCTATCTCTGCAGAGTGGCTCGGATAGAAATAACTGTTTGCAATGACAAATGGGGGTTTATGTTCACTGTTCACACAGATCCAGGACATCAATGATCAGCATTTTGCAGGACCTTTTCAGGTATAAATGACTTATTGGTTTATTTGAGGAAGAATTTTTGGTCCAAACTGTCGGATACCATCTTTAAAACATTATACCAGTAGTAGTCATCAAATGAATGGAAGGAAAATTTCAATCTTTTAAATATCACTATTTTTTACTGATTAATAACATTTTTCTGGGTTAAACATTGTTTCATATACAGTTTGTACTTAGATCTTGCCGTAAGTCAATTTTAAACCAATCTTAACTAGTAAATTATACAAATCATAATTGGTAGCTATCAAAATCATGACAGCAATTATTTATAAAAAACTTTGAAAGTTTTATTATTTTTACCAATGTCCTTTGTTCACAGTTTGGTGGATTTTCAAGATTGCAAGTTTAAAAATGTGTTACATTTATCATCTTGGCACAAAGAGATTAGAAGGCCAAAACAGGCAGGAAGCAGTTTGAGCTTCTGACTCAACAACACTATGACCTTGCTTTTTTCCATGCATGTTTACTTCATCTTTTCAAATAAGGTTGTTAAAAAATTATAAGTCGGGTCTCAATAACCATATATGGCCAGGGTTTCCTGAATTGTAAATAAAGACATGTGGGTTTTCCTTTCCTTTAATATTTGTCAAATATATCTAGGAATAAAACCTGAAAGTAATACAAAGAATAAGTTTAACACTAAAACATAATTTCAGTAAAGCAATTCATAGTAAAATACAAATACACCCCAAAACATAGAGACATACACTACTCAATACATTTATAATTCATGAGTAAGCAATGCACATCAATTCAATTACACAATTCAGTATTTAGAATATAATATGATCGTAAAATAATTACCAGGAACCTGACAGTTGGTAGTTTACTTAACAACAGTGGAAATGTTGTTACTACTGAACTTGTCGAATCGAGGCCAGAAGAAAAGTGAGGTTAGTAGAGGAGGATAGGATAAAAGGGTACAGTAAAATTAAAACAAATATGTGTCTACACATGCATGCCTTTCCATGCACTTCCTATCACATCCTAATGTTGTTGCTTGACCCGGCACCTCATTAATTTTCATAACAAGCTGGGACCAGACCTGGTAGCACAATTGGCAGGTACGGGAGGCCCTGGTTCGATCCTGGGCTGCGACATAACAGACTTATTAAATATGGTAGTGATGTAGCTCCCCTGTTAAATCTCAAGCAAATATAAAGGTAATTTCATGACTAGTTGGCTCTGTGTCAGGATAATGTGACTGGGTTTGGTATCATGCCAGATGTTCACAGCATACTATACACAGTGAAGGCAGCACTGTATCTGCTTCAAATGGACACCGTCTCCAGAAAACTGAAATACTCCTGGTGGGATGAAAAACCCAATAAACATTATAATCTGGTCAGAACTGTTAGATAAAAGATCCTACTAAGATAGGTCAGAGTGTGCCTGTCTATTCATGACATTGATTTAACTGTAGCAATGGTAGTGCCAACACTGACTGGATGCCAAAACTATTTTATTTTGTGAAAACTTATCATTTTTACATGGTCTGTACAGTATTTACCCATATAATTTGCAATTATCAAATAAAATTATTATAAATAAGATGAATGATTATTTAATTTTGATCTTGTTATTTGATGAATGACAGTTGTTTGGACCAATTTGACCATTTTCTGCCAATTAACTATGCTAAAATGAAATATCCCAGTTAAAAACATTAAAATGTAATAATATGGAAAAGATTTGTAATCTTTGCACAAAATCTATACATTAGACACACATTGTTGTTGTATGTTAAAGGTCAGCTTATGGTGAGGAGGAGGAGGAGGTGGTGTAATTTTTTTGTATTTTTTTGTATTAAGGTGGCATAACTAGACAGAAATAAACATTATAGCACCTTTGCTATTTGCTTTTGTATTAAACAGCTTCTTATTCCATGGCAAAAATTCATTATAATATTCTTATACACTGTTTTGCATTACATTTTCCTGAAAATATAAACATGGAAAAAAATTTAATTTTCATCTTTTCTCTTCTTTTTTTTTCTTCTAAATTTTAATTAAATTTTCCAATGTAATTTATGAAGACCCAAATGGTATCTTGGCATGTTAGCTAGATGCTTTTTAAATGTTTCTGAAAAATGATATCAAGTATATGATCCTTTAATCTGTCTAGATATGCCCTGTGTTGTATTTAATATAGTGCAAGTTATAGATTTATTATATGGCACTTTATAACTCATATTTCTATTATCTTGAAGCACTGTTAACAATATTGTATATAAATATACTAAATAATGTAGTGAATAGGTAAATTTTGTAAGTAGATATTAACCTTTTTTTTTTAAATATAACTTTTTATTTCATATAGTTAATATATGTATGTAATATGTATAAAGATAGGCAGGTTCATTTGTCAGATATTAAATTTAGTGTACTGACAGTTTCAAGTTTAACTGGCCCTGGGTGCACTGTTTATAAATTTTAATTGTTTGTTTGCTGGGTTTGTCATCCCACCAGCATCAATACAGTTATTTGGAGGTAATGTCTACTTGAAACAGATAACGTGTTGCATTAACTGTGTATAGCATGCCATGAACACCTGGCATAATACCACACCTCAGTTGCATTACCCTGACATTGTACCAACCACTCATGGAACTACCCTTACATGTGCTTATGCATTTCCAAGATAGCTATACTACTACCATTTTTAACATTGGGATCGAACCTGGGGCCTACCGTACCTGGAGCCTTCGCTCTATTGATTAGGCTTCCACGTCCGGTTGAACACATGTAGGTTGATACATGTTATGATGACATGGTTGAGTTCTAGAGATTCAGCAGATCCTGTAATGTGGCAGTGGTTCTACCCAGATAAATTGTCTGGGTCTTCTGCCGCCAATAATTGCAGGAAGCCGCTGTATTGACCACAATTATGTCACTTAGATGTACTTAAAAAACTCCCAAATTTCATTTGCTGTCCACTAACCCATTTTATATGAGTATTTGAAGTTTAAAAGCATAGATCCTAAAAACATAGTTTACTGGCAATATTTAATATGCAGATGTGAATATTCATGGGTAACTTTAGTTATGGAAATATTAAATGTAGAAATATTTAAATTGGAGTTACGTTACCAGATCCAATTGTTAATAACCCCTCCTAAATACAAATAAATATCATTTTATTTTATTATTTTACAAGGTTTATGGTAAAACTTGTTGAATCAAACAGTGTAGATTCTGATATTACTGATGAGGCCCAGATTGGAGCTGGCTTAACTAAAATACATTATTTGCCTAAATCATATTGATGTGGGCTAAGCAGACTAAAGTTTGATTGTGTAAATGTTGATTGAGGTGGTATCCTACTGTCGCTTCAACTTATACATATAACAACATCTTACTCCTGTATGTCGGACCTGATAGCACAGTCGGTAGACCGTCGGCTCCAGGTACGGAAGTTCCCGGGTTTGATCCCGGGCCGCGACATAACAGTCATTAAAAATGGTAGTGGTATAGCTCCCTTGCTAACTCTCAAGCAAATATAACGGTAGTTCCACGACTGGTTGGCCCAGTGTCAGGATAATGTGACTGGGTGTGGTATCATTCCAGGTGTTCACTGCATGCTACTGACAGTAGAGGCAGAACTATATCTGCATCAAGTCAATACCTTCTCCAGATAACTGAAATACTGTTGGTGGGACAATAAACCCAATAAACAAACAAACAAACTTACTCCTGTCCTGGGGAATCGGGACATAATTTCTGGATGAACATACACATTACATTAAATAAAGGCTGTTTACAGCACTACCTTAATTGCCAGACAGTACATATCATGAAAGAAATACTTTTTATATTCATTTTTTCGTATGCTATAAATAACAACATTGGCGATTTCAACTAAAAGGTAACCTTGTCAAAGCTAATAAATTGAACAATGATGTATCATTATATCTAAAGTAAGTGAAAACATGTGTTTTTTAGTTAAAGAATAGCTATGCAATGTGGGTCGGATAGGAAATACATGTTTGTAATGACAAGTGGGGTGTTATGCTGAACCTTTCACCAAGAACTTGGACACCAATAAACAGCATTTCATAGGATTTTTTTAGAAAACAATTACCGGTATTCATTTGATTGCATGATAGAATAAAAATTAGGGGCGCCCTTGGCATAGTGGTAAAGTCGCTGGCTTTTAATTCCTCTGACCACTTACCCTCTCACCACGTGGGTTCAAATCCCGTTCTTGGCGAAGGACTTAATGTGGGAATGTCTACTAGCTGACCTGCGGTGCGCCGGTGGTTCGACCCAGACATATTTGTGGTGTCTTCCGCCATCAATAGCTGGACGTTGCCAATAATACTTGGTCACTGCGATGTATTTCAAAAACAAAACAAACAGAATAGAAATTGGTCCAAACTGCCTGATACCACCTTTAACAAACATACACGAATTTTGTTTAGTTTATAATAACAATAAGTGCTGGTCGTATTTATGATTGTATATTTCTTCCTATTTAATAGTCACATCTTAAAGGTAGTATCCAACAGTTTGGACCAAAATATTTTTTCTCAACCAAATAAATCATTGTTACTCGAAAAGGTCCTGCAAAATGCTGCTCATTGATGCTCTAGATCTGTGTGAACATTGAAACATAAATCCCCATTCCTCATTGCAAACAGGTATTTCCTATATAAACCACGCTGCTTAGATAGCTTTTTTTAACCAGGAAATCCATGTGACAACTCATTTTTGAGATTACATTATTTGTTTCTTTGGATAATCCACTCTGACATCGATATCTATTTTTAGCAGAGGTAACTGTCATGCTTATTTATAGAATTGGAATGATTGAACTTTTACAGTGGTTTTTTAGTGACGTGTACTGTCTTACAATGCAGACAGTGCTCACAACCCACTTACCTTGAACTAAAGTATGAGTTTATGCAGAAATTATTCCTAATCCCTAAAGCAGTGGTAAGGTATTGTTACGTGAATTTGACATATGCAAACTGTTAGATGCCATCTTGAACCCCAGAAACAACACATATATTTATTTATGTAGCTATATATCTAAATTTAGAGATTTTAATATTTTAATAAAAATTAAATTTAATTATATCCTTGTTAAATCTAATTTACATTTTCGAACATGGTTACATTTTCGTATTTGTTTACATTTTCATAATTGGTTAGACTTGTTACTTTACCTTTACATGAATTATAATTAGCTTTTACAAAGATAACCTTTTGTAGTTGCAGTTAATGTGTTATTTTTTATCTGCTTATAGGGGTTGTCTAATTTAAGTATTAATATTTAACTGCAATTTATCTGATCATTTTACATTTAGTGCAAAACATTGCACATATCTTTGGTTTATTGACATAGCTTGCATGGGGGTTGGGGCGTGGTTGCAAGATTCTACGGTTCATGTCAAATATTACCTCAGTGCATTCCATAAAATTTGGTAAAACATTAAAAGTTTTGGAATGCATATTTTCACAATATGCATTACGTTTGAAGATATTTTCAACTCATTTTCAGTCTAAGTGATGGCTATGATTTTTTATTTATTTCTTAGATAATCGTCATTTTCTTGGGTAAAACGTTGCACTTTATTTAAAAATATACATTGGACGTCATCTGATGTTTATCATCAATCCTTTTCTTGTTAACGTTTGCTTCGAGTGTAAGAAACCGCCGAGTAGGAGAAATCTATAAATAGATTTACTGGAAATCTAAAAATAGATTTTTCGATAAACTGAAAGTAGACCGTGTTCTGTGCAGTTGAAATTAGTATTTTAAAAAATGTATGGCTGAATGCTACCTGTGATAATAAAGAAAAACTGACGTAATAAAATCGATTATCTACCTCTGATCTTCTGAAAAAGCTTTGTGTGTCTATAATGTAAGTTCTTGCAAGGTATGTGTTTAAAATTTTAAACCAAATTTGTACATTGATACAGTATCAAACAAGCGTAAAAACAACAACAAGAAGTTAGTTGACGTTTGACATCAAAGCGGTGATTTGTAGATCTAAAACAGGGAGATTCTATTGTTAATTGAATACTCGAATTAGATTTAAGTGGACGTGCGATTACACATAGATGTGTCTTATGTCCATTTTCAGTAAATTTATTTATATATTGATCGTGCCTGTTGAGTTTTGTGTCCAGTTTTCTGGTGTTTTCTGTTTGTTTTTGGAAAATAGACAATAGGCCTACGATTAGTGCCGCATGCCTAATTACAAAACAAACACAGGATTTACATTTTTTAAAAATGTTTTAATCCGACTTACTGAAGCCGATCGTGATTTTAGTCGAGATGTACATCTACTATGGAAGTAAAAGTTTACCTCGGTATTGCCTTTTATCAATTGACTTCCTAAGTAGCAGACTATGAACTATATGTCACGATTTAAAACAATAACAGAAAACAGCTAGATTTCGTGTGAAAAAGTGACAACTTAAACCAAGTTTTATGATGGTGTCTATTGTATTTAACAAAGTTTCGGAAACCGTCACGGAGTTTCTATATTTGTGTTTATAATAGGATTGGCTCGAAATCTATCGACACCGGTAATCATGTTTGTTATATTTTTATACAAAATATTCACAATATGACAATATGGTGCATTGAATATAACAATATGTTCTTGTTTTGTTTTTTAAGGAAACTGCACTAGACAAAGCCTAATTCCACCGTCATTACACCGGTTTCGTTTGCAATATGTTACAATAACCACTGTCGTCTGGAAAAGCACGTGACCAAAGTAGCTACTATGCTTGTGCACATCTTTATCGGTGTCATTGTAAAAGTGTTCGATACGATTTAAACGTAATTAAATCAAAACAATTTTTTTAAATGTTATCATTCATTTAACTTTATCGATAGAATAAAACTATAATGGTATCCTTAAAAATATATATCCAAACAAAATCTCGTCCAAATCTCGTTCATCTGGCCGTTCGACGAGTTTCCTATTTTGGTGGCGGAGGTTACTGACCTGGAGATTGGCATTATTGATGTAATTCTATTTTCACGCCTTAGCAAAGAGATTCAGTCATGCATAAGTGATTTTTACTTCATTATTTTTCTTCAAGCTTAGCTGTGGTGTACGCGCATTGCCGAGCGGTTAAAGTCACTGACTTGTAACTCCTCAGCCCCTCGTCTCGTGGGTTCAAGTCCTGGTTGGGTAGAAAACTTTCATGTGGGCAGGTCTTCCATTCGACCTGTAGTGCGCCGGTAGTTCTACCAAGACATGCCTGGGAATTTCGTTCACTTATAAATAACTGGACCTCGCCAATGTGACAAGAATTGTGTTGATGCGACGTAAAAAACAAACACTTAGCAGCAAATAAAGGGTGGTATCAGATTTTTTGGACATTTTTTTTATTAATGTCCTACACATGTGTGAAAAGTAACCCATAACGACACATTCGTCATTAAAAAATGTATTTCCTATCTGAGACACGCTGCAAATTTAGGTATTTTCAAGCTAAGAAAACCACGTGACCACCTATGTTTAAGCTTATTCACGTCATCCGCTCAGAGGTCGATGGCTATTTTAAGCAGGAATCCAAATCCTTCTTATTTATAGATCTAAAATGAATTAATATTTTAAGTGTTGATTAATGAGTTTTACTGCCGAAAATCGAGATACTGTTAAAAATCGTCTTAGCTTAGACAAAAGTATGATCTTGCTACAGAAATTAAGCACAAATACCCCAGACAGAGGTCAGATATTGTAACATGTATTTGACAAAGACAAATTGTCGGATACCACCTTAACCAGAAAGATTATTGTTCACTAAGCTTCAGGTCTAACTGTTACATTCACATTAAGAATTAAATTGTCATGCGATTTCAAATTACATTTTATAGAATTTACATGTAATCAAATGTTTGCTGTAAGATCATTGTTATAACGTCTCAGGGGGCACCCGTGACGTAGTGGTAGTGTCGCCGATTTGTAACTCCTCAATCTGCTTAGACTCTCACCGCGTGAATTCGAATTCGGGACGGTCGGGGCGAAAGTTTTAATGTGGGGACGGTCTTCCAGCATACTTGCGATACACCGGTGGTTCTACCCAGGCATTTGTCTGGTGTATTCTCCACCACACGGCCGAACGTCGCTACAACGATCATAATTGGTCTCTGCGATGTATAATAAAAATTAGCATAACGTAACAGGATGAAAACATTTAAAAAATAGCTCACTTTTTTATATCATACATTTCGTTTTTATTAACTCAAGTGACATCGACATTTATTGTAATGAACTTCACATTAATCTTTATTTGCCACTCCGCAATTTCCTCACCGTTTTTATCTTGGCCATATTTCTTACTTAACCCGTTGTATTTATATTTGATTAGGGAAACAAATTGTTCCAACTTTCATAAATCCGTCAAATTGTCTTTCTCAAGGGTTAACACCGCGTGGTTCAAACCCGGCATTCTCTGATCCGGAGCCCTATGTCTGAACTACATGACTACGGACGCCCCCGTGAATGTCGTATAGTTATTATTATGTACCGGTGTTTTTTTCGGGTTACAACCGATGATGAACAAAAACATCTCCAAAAATACCCGTAATATGTCTCGAACGACTGCACAACAACACTTCACCGAATCGTATTTGATCGGGTATTTCTGTATGTTTTGCCTTTCGGGTGTAAATCTATTTTTAGAAATTCCGTTAAAAATTATTTTCCGCTATGGTAACAAATTTGCGAGGTGTTATTTTAATCAGGTATCTTTTTGACAAGTCTTGAGGGAGTAGAGTTGACACTCATACAATAACCCTTTACGAAGAGGTATTAAGATTATATTTTATCATAATCTGAGAAGGATTTAGGGCTCTCTGATAAAATACTTAAAAGTATCTTTCCTCGTATTGCGTTATCTTTCAATCAGTTCGTAGAAACGGTCAAGGTTGCCTGATTTACAACTAAGCCGAAAACACTCAGCACTACACCTGAGCAAACGAGCGACCTTCGATTTGTGTCGTTGACTTTACGACGAACAGTAAAAACTTGTTTGTTTTGTTGTTGTTGTTGTGTTTTTCGTTTTTTAAAGCCACAATTGAGTTTCCCAGCCACATCATGAAAATATATGATTGTGTGTAATTAAATTTTTTTATTCAAAATGCTAAATGTGTAATATCGTTGTCATAATCTAACGAGTATACTTAACAACAAGTAATAAGGCAACACACTCGCAAAAAATTGCTTTATGCTTTAAACTTAAATATTCTTATTTATGAAACGTTTGTCCGCATTTTAGTTTCATGCAAGTCATAATAAATTATCGGGTCGACCGTGGCGAAGGGGTAGAGTTGCCGAATTGTAAATCCTCTGACCGCTTTTTGGCTCTATCCCGATATTTGTATTGCTGTAATGAGCAGAATTGGTCGCTGCGATGTATTTTAAAAACCAAACTAAATTATCAGTAAAGTCACTTTCCTCACTCACATATGCACATAAGGGAGTCTTGTCGGTAGCTGGCAGTTCGCTACATATAGTTGTGCCAGAACCCACAGCGAACAACCCACTTCTTGACATGAATTAAAAATATATTTAAATTTACTGAATTTTACATAGGTTTCATTCTTCATTATAATTCTAGTTATTAACTTTTCCAGTCTCGGTGATGTCTGTAGCCCAATACATAAATAAATAAATAAATATATATTATGAATTCATTGATTTTTTGAGTTACCTATTAATTTATTAATGTATTAATTAAATTAATAAATAAATAATAATAAATAAATAAATAAGGTAGTTAACATTTTACAACAAGAGAAAACTAGTTACACATATTTCATTTATGTACATTTTGAATTGTACCTTCTTATTTGAATCGGCGTATAACGTTTATCGTTGCTGTATGACTTTTTTACATCGGTAAGGCGTAACTTCTAAGATTAACATTAAAAACACTCGTTATGTCTCTAAACCTGTACAAAGTAATTGAAGCTCTTATGTTGACATACCTTATAGAGACATGCATTTTGTATTCATCTATGTTTTGTTCTTTTTGTATGACATGTGATAATGGTTGTTTAACTTAAAAAACGTTTAATATTTTTAAATGCATTTCCTGTAGACGGTCGGCGTAGGTGCGACGGATCAGTGGTAAGCGATTTAGCACAGGCATTTTCTGTGTCATTTCCGATGGAGTCAGAATTGTAACTGGATATTAATGAACATGACTAGAATTACGCATGTTTTCTTGTTCTGGCTACCTAAAAATCGGTATCAGTAAAATAGATAGATTTGTGTATGGATTAAGAAAGTTAATAATAAGTAATTTTATCCTGATTAATAATTAATAATGGTAAGTAATACACATTAAGTAATAGTTGTGGATATGTGTTATGTAACGATGCAAAATTGGGACTTTAATAAAAGAGATTTTAACATGCTGCTCAGTTGCAATTTTTGCACCCTTTTAAATTTCAGAACTAGTGAATAGTGAATATTGTTATAATACGTCCAAATGAAAACCGTCGCCATGGTTTCTGATAAGAAAATACTAGACATGTTTTTAAATGTTAATGTAGTGTTTGTTAATATTCATTTAACTTTTTTTAAAGGTGGTTACCGACAGTTTCAAAGCCTATATTAAATGCATGTAAAAATATCGAACCATATATAGTCCAATATCCACGATATAACATGGTCTCAAAAGTAAGTGGTCGCGTCGTTTTTTAAGTTTAAAAATAGCTCTGCAGCGTGGCTTGGATAGGAAATACCTGATTGACTGGTTAAACAGATATAGGACATCAATGAACATTAATTTGAAGGACATTTTTATGTAACAATGATTTATTTGGTTATTTGAAGAATTTTTTTTTTGTCCAAACTGTCGGATACCACCTTCAAAGCAAACGAAGAACAAGTAAAGTCTTTGTAACTGTCGCATGGTTTTTGATAAGAAAATACAAGTCATGTTTGTTTTTTTAATATTTGATTTTAATACAGATTAATATATGTTAATATGTAATTAACTTTTTAAGCCAAGGGAGAACTACAGTCTGTGTTACTGTCGCCATGGTTTCTGATAAGAAAATACTACACGTGTTTCCTAAAATGTTTGATTTTAATGCAGAGTATGTTGCTATCCAATTAACTATTTTATAAAGCTAACGCAGAACAACAACCTGTGCAACACAAAAATGATAATCTTTTGGAGAGGGCGCCCTTGGCGTTGTGGCAGAGTCGCCAATTTGTAACTCCTCACCACGTGGGTTCGAGTCCCGTTCGGGGCGAAGGACTTAATGTGGGAAGGTCTTCCAGCGGACTTGCGGTGCGCCGGTGGTTCTACCCGGACATTTGTTTGGGGTCTTCCTCCACCAAAAAACCTATAATTGGTCGCTGCAATTTATTTCAAAAACAAAAACAAGACAAACGATAATCTTATGGATGATTAGTGATATATTTACTCAATTCACGTTAAGGCTATTCATGTATAAAGGAACTTATTCTGTCTACGTTTTGATGAGGATATATTTCCTTATTGTGTGATGCAGTGTAAATTTTACATATCAGAACTATGGGTTTTTATAATGCTGGAATATAATTAGTGCTTTTAAATGGTTCAAAGTCAGTAATGCCGGCAAATCCCATCCCATCCCACTTTGAATCTTCAGTTTCAAGATTCAACACGGGGGCGGGGTGGTGGTGGTGGTGGGGGGGGGGTGCGCCCATGGCCGAGTGGTTAGAGTCGCTGACTTGAAACTCCTCAGCTCTCACCGCGTGGGTTCGAGTCCCGGTCGGGGCGAGAACTTTCATGTGGGGAGGTTTTCCAGTTAACCTGCGGTGCGGCCGGTATTCTATCCAGACATAAGTCTGGGGTCTTCCTCCACCAATGATTAGCTGGACGTCCCCAATATGACCATAATTGTGTCGGTGCGATGTAACAAAAAACAAACAATATTCAACACATTATAGTATTGATATTGATAATTGACAATGGCGAATGACGCTTTATTCTTAAAAGAAGTCAAAGATCAAAATTAACACTTAGAATGATATAAAACTTTAAGAAACCATGGCGATAGTGCGCAGACTTGTTAACTCGTGCTGTAAACAGTTAATATCATAATATTAAATATCGTAATATAATATCAATATTAATTATGTTGTATAATATTTAATATTTTTAATATTATATATATTTAGTTAGTATTCGGTGTGATAAGCATGTCCCGTAGACCAGAGAGGTGCTTCTTTATAGCATATGTCTATGGTCAGTAGGACCATAGAATACTTTGCTTGTGTAGCCAGTAGAATGGTACCCCAGTAGAATCGTACAATCATATTTGTAACGCAGGCCGGATCTCTCCAACGGTCCGTACCCATCCGTACACCAGCCACGGAAACCGTTGCTTAACCGCGCAACTTTGGAAGCCGCTTGAACCGCGTCGATAAATAGTTAACCCAGCAACGAGTCTGGTTTGAAGTGCTTATATTACTACCTCTGCGGTCGTTACATGTCTAAGCTTCTAATAAGCTGTGAAAAGTGACACCCTTTTATTTCTTCTTCATTTCTGGAACAAATCGTGAAATTAATCCCTCTACATGTTAACTTTTTCGAAATCTGTAAAGAAGCTTCATAGGTACTTTTGCTAAAAATTGATATCGACATCAGATCAGATGCCCGGAAATTGATATCTATTCCTCTTAAACGTTAGTAGTCACATCTCTTTTTAGTTTATAAGTAGCAAGCTGTGCAGTGTGACTCAGAAAGTAAGTAATGTGTACAATGTCTTATGCTTCACTTTTCACAAAGGTCAATAAATTAACAGCATTTCGTAGGATCTTTAAAGATAGTAATATTTTTTGAGAGACAAAAAGTGGTCCAAACTTTTGAATACCACGTCAATTGCCAACCAATAAGAAATAGTAGACCTGTAAAGCAACTGAAACGGCTCTAAAAGTATATGACAAAGTCCTATGATAATTGCAACATATACCCAACCCCGAAAATGCACAAGCCAAGAGTATTCACGAGCAAGCCAAATGTAAAAGTAAGAACAAATCTGTGACGAAGCATTTAACAAAAAGAGCAAGCCCAATAGTTACCGCTTTGGAAAGGTCAGTCGGCAAAAAAGACCGACTTGGGTGCTCAGAATATACTTATGAACAGTTAAGAAGTAAAAAGCTGTTAGATTTCAGCCAATCAAAAGCAGCGATTTTATTACCTTCGCAGTGAAGTGGTGGACATAACTGTATTTTCCTTCAATAAATAAATTCAACAAATTCGCCAATAGAACGGTGTTTGCATGGTGACCTTGTCGACATTTATAAATTGAAACATTTCCGTTAAAGTTGGTTTCAGACAAGATACGAGAAACAAAATTGTATTTTATGTCGGTGCACATAGAACTAGTATTAACTATGTGTGGTTTTTCACTGACCATTTTTATATCAAATTCACGAAGCGATAACATACCTGAATTTATGGAATTATCACTTTGTGATAATACCTTGATCTCTATTTCAATATTTAAAAATTAAAGTCATTAAATATTCTGTTTGAATTTTCACCATTTTTACAATTTAAACGTTTGATGGATTTTAACCTTAATATCGGGTTTGGAATTTATTTTCCTTTGATAAAATTTGTATGGTTGATCTATCATTAGGCTCGATGTTTCTATTTAATGTGCTCGCCATATGCCTATGAGTAAAAGGCGATGATAAAAAAAACAATTCGACAACATTTTACAGATACAACGTTGCTTTGTACATGTCTGTTTTGTCACCTGCGGTCAAACTTATTATGATGCGTATACGTAGTTAGGTATCTCCCATATGAAATAATGTTTATTGTTTAAATGAAAACTTATGCACAAATCTAGCACCTCAAAAGAGCAGCTTTTAACAAGATCTTCAAAAACATAAATGTGTTTGCCGTTTCAGGATTTTATCTTTTGTTGGTGTCGGATACCGCCTGTAAATCAATTCAGATAAATCAAACTTTGAGATTTGTGAACTAAATCGGGATTATAAGAGCGTCGTCTTGAGACAATATTTTGCAACCGAAACTAAACTTCTTCCGCAAAGTAATTGTTGTGGAACATGATAGGACATCTGTTCTATGGTATTGCTGCTGTAGCCTTGTTATCGCTTGGCCTTACTTGTCAGTCATATCTTATCTCAAAATATATCAATGTCTATCAACAGGAATATGTTTGCAATAATGCCATGCCGTTCATAAGGAAATTAACGTGTATTAACAATGGCATGGTATCAGACAAAGTCCTTTTTTCAAGTTTACTGTTGTTTCAAAGGTTTCAATCATATACGAAAGCAATTCTTTATAAAAAAAAATATTTTTAAGAAAAACAAACACACAAACATATTTACAATAAGCGCTAATTTGTTTGTTGTTCGTTTTGTGCCTTTCAATGGGTATATCTTTGTTTTTGTGTAGCGTATCTTTTAGCTGGGTTCGAGTCCCGTTTGGGGTCCAGGTTTTAATATGGGAAGGTCTTCCCAGCTGATTTCCGGTGCGCCGGTGGTTCTACCCAAACTTTTATCTGGGGTCTTTCTGCATCAGGAT
The DNA here is from genome assembly GCA_007844125.1 of Sinonovacula constricta. Classification (NCBI taxonomy): domain Eukaryota; kingdom Metazoa; phylum Mollusca; class Bivalvia; order Cardiida; family Solecurtidae; genus Sinonovacula; species Sinonovacula constricta. The sequence continues at coordinate 29,327,762 of CM017565.1, forward strand.
AACCGCACGTCGCTATAGTGATAATAACTGGTCGTTGGTCTTTTATTTAAAAAACAACAACAACAAACTCTTAAAAATACGTTGCTTTTACCGAATGAATAACAGTATTAAATGGCAAATGATTCAGAATTATTCTAAAAATAATTAGATATAATTCAGCTGAGAATATGAAAAAAGAAGAAAAGAGAAAAAAAAATGTAATGAAACAGAAAAAAAAATCGCTGATATTTTTGTTTTGTTTTATTCGAACCTCCTGTGATTTCAGTCTTTGTAGTACTTATTGAATGTAGGGTTATTTTCTTCTTTGTGCTTTTAACATAGCCAATGTTACGTTTTTGACGGATTTCAAGCGGCGCTTATCAACTTATTTAGATTAAAGTTGGTCCTATTTTAGGGTCAATCGATATTTATTTTTTGTGCTATATATTCGTTTTATTGAACTCAAATGTACATTTTTGTTTTCCGAAGACAACATGTCATTAAAGGTGCCATTTTTTTATATACATTGATCAAGTTTGTTTTATATCAAGACAGAACTGTTTATGTTAATAATTACAGAAATAATAATAATAAAAATAATAATAATACGAATAATAATAATAGTAATAATAATAATAATAATTATTATTATTATTATTATTATTATTATTATTATTATTATTATACATATATATGAATTAGCAAAAAATATTGTTATAATAATTATAATAATATTTATTATCATTATTATTATAATTAATTAATTAATTAAAATAATATTACTTTTCGTTTAATTCATATACTTGTAATTAAATTATATTAACGTACCAAATTAAAAACTCGGATGGATATGCTGTCCTTTTTGGGAGAACGTTAGCCCTGACGAATCGCTTCCGATTTTTTTTTCTATAGTTCATAGGTAACTGCCATGGTGGTTACAATCTCTATGCTGCAAAATATCTTCTTTTTTTCTTGTTTTGCAGACACTTTTCCTAACATCTATTTTTTTCCAAACGTTATGCATATTAAGAATAAACAGATATTCAAATATAAAAGGTATTAGGTAATAGGTAATACCAAGTTATAGTCTACTATCAAGCTACTGCTTGTTCAGCCGACTTTACAGTTTACCCCCTGGTCATTGGGGGTATATTTTAATATATGGCTTCAAATGTTAAATTTTCGGGCTGAAACAACAGGGCCCACTTAATAAGACGGTAGTTTATTTTAGCCTAATGTTTTTTTTTATTAATTTTTCATTTCCTAGACATTTAAGTTTGTTTATAAACTGTATGTAAACTTATGTAAACTGTATGCATAACCACTACGTGACAGTAAACATGCACTAAGTTTTAAGATAATCCGAAACCCGATTTTGACCAGTAACAAGAAGTGGTAATTTACCCCGACATTGGGTTTCGTTGAGCATTTATTTGCAAGGCACATTTTGACTCATCAACTTCCTTGTTTACTTAGAGAGGGCATTGTCAATAAAAGTGTGCATTAAAATGGATAAAAAACCCAATGAATAAATGCATTAATATTGTGTTTGTCGTAGAAATATTCTTCTAGACATAAACAATATCCCGTGAGCAACTGCCCAATTTTTTAAGGTGTGGAAAAAATCCGGGAAGAAAAAGATTACGGATTTGCATGCATGACAAAAGAACGGGAATTGTCCGGACTTTGCACGCCTCCACTAAAAGGTTGAATGGGAAATATTAATTCCACTGAGGAGTTGCCTGATTACCACGTCCTTCTCCACATTTGTGTCAATTCTCTGTCGTCTTATAGGTCGGATTTGAATACTGATTTAAATGTAACTAATTAGATGCTAGAGAATGGTCTAAGGCAAAATCTCGTGTCTGATTGGTCAGATGTGAATACCAAAAAAAAAAAAAAAAAAAAAAAAAAACTTTAACCAATCATATGCTAGAATATAGCCTTAGATTTTTAGCTCGTTTCTGATTGGTTAATTTTGATTATAAAAATGCAAGCAATTAGATGCTAGATGTGGTCTCCGATTTAAACTCAAGCTTAAATAACCTTGGGTAATGTTTATTAAATAAACATATGACTTTTAGCATATTAAGAGGCACCGGAGCTTGTAACACAATCGGAAGAGCGTCGGCTCCAGGTACGGGAAGCCTGGCCGCGACATAAGTTTAGTCGTTACAAATGGTAGTGGTATAGCACCATCGCTAACGCTCATGCAAATACAAGGGCAGTTCCACGACTGGTTGGCCCAATGTCAGGATAAAATGACTGTTTTTGTATCATGCCCAGGTGTTCACGGCATGCTATACACAGTAAAGGCAGTACTATATCTGCTTCAAGTGGACACCTCTCGAATTAACTGAAATACCGTTGGTGGGACGATAAACTCAATAAACAAACAAACAAATTTAAGAGGCGCGTATTGTTTTGTGCAGAGCTGTCTGTTGTTACTGTCTAACGATTGTATTGTATCAAACTAGAGACTTATTGTGTCAATGGGCGTAGACAGAAATGATTTGTTTCCGTATTGAATTATGTCGTAGAATTGCTTTTGCCCACTTCTGTCCAGAAGCAGCTAGATCTAGATACACAGTGTATAGTTTATATTGTCAACACAATGTATGTGCAGATTTTTAGACAATCACTGTTTGTGTAACAGATATCAGCCTATTGCGTATGAAAACCTAGTAACGCTTTTCTGTATTTATACAGAATGGCCGTAGATTTGAATGTAGATATTGCACTGAGAAATAGAATGTGTACCGCTTCGATATAACCGGATTTCCCTTTCATTTTTCTATATGTATATTATTTAAACAAATGTAATAAGTTCTAAATTGATAATTAATAATACAACTATTTAAAGATAAAAATAATTATTACATCGGTGCAAATAAATCGAACTTTTTTATCAGATATAGGTATAGAAATTATGATTATTTAATTTTATTTAAAGAAACTAATAATTTATAAAGAATCAAGCTTAGGTTACCCTTTATATTTTAAAATTGAAATATTTTGCTTTCGTGCATACCAATTATTCGTCCTAAGTCTGTCCTAAGTGCACTTTGTTTAAAAGATTATACGACCATAAAGTCCTGTCTGTCCTAAGTGCACTTTGTTAAATGATTATGCGTCCATAAAGTCCTATCTGTCCTAAGTGCACTTTGTATAAATGATTATGCGTCCATAAAGTCCTATCTGTCCTAAGTGCACTTTGTATAAATGATTATGCGTCCATAAAGTCCTATCTGTCCTAAGTGCACTTTGTATAAATGATTATGCGTCCATAAAGTCCTATCTGTCCTAAGTGCACTTTGTATAAATGATTATGCGTCCATAAAGTCCTATCTGTCCTAAGTGCACTTTGTATAAATGATTATGCGTCCATAAAGTCCTATCTGTCCTAAGTGCACTTTGTATAAATGATTATGCGTCCATAAAGTCCTATCTGTCCTAAGTGCACTTTGTATAAATGATTATGCGTCCATAAAGTCCTATCTGTCCTAAGTGCACTTTGTATAAATGATTATGCGTCCATAAAGTCCTATCTGTCCTAAGTGCACTTTGTATAAATGATTATGCGTCCATAAAGTCCTATCTGTCCTAAGTGCACTTTGTATAAATGATTATGCGTCCATAAAGTCCTATCTGTCCTAAGTGCACTTTGTATAAATGATTATGCGTCCATAAAGTCCTATCTGTCCTAAGTGCACTTTGTATAAATGATTATGCGTCCATAAAGTCCTGTCTGTCCTAAATGCACGTTGTTTTAAAGACTATGCCAGCATACATTCCATAGTTTCGTCTAATGACTCCTTTTTTAAAATTATTTTGCCTGCATGCATTAAATAGTTTCGTTCCAAGTGTTTATTTGATTAAGAGCAACATTCCACTTTCCTCTTAAGTATACTGTGTCATTTTATCAGCATGCATTTTGTATTCTAGATTTGTATAATTTAAAAGATAAGGTCGACGTTACAATGTGTGTCTGCGTGTTTCAGGTGGGATACATCCAAGCATATTGAGAGCGGCATGATGCGGTCCTAATGACGTCACTCGACCCCTTGCCCGACCATTCTGACATCAGCACAGGGCCAAACTCTTATGTCGACGAAGAATTTTCATTTAGTGACGTTGAAGGTGATAGCTGACAGTTTGGACCAGATTTTTCCACAAACAAGCATATAAAAAGTGTTTTTACCTGAAAAGATTCCGCGAAATACCTTTTTATGGATCTCCTACATATATGTGAAAAATGAAGCATAAGGAACTACTCGTCTTTTCTATCTTGTATCACCTATCCGTGCCACACTGCACAGTTAGCTGTTTTAAAATAAGGAAACAACGTGAGCACATAGTTTTGAGACCTCCTGATAATCACCATCCAGGTGTGTCAACTCTGACGTCGATATCTATTTTATGCAGAATTCCACTCGGCGCTCACCTATGGAGTTGGAAAAAATGAACAAATTTCCAGACTTTTACAGTGTAACATTTGAGGCAGTGCTCAAAAAATAATCTCTGCATAGACTCTCAAAATAAGGAATTAAGATATTGTTTTATGTATTTGGAATAGGTAAACAGTCGGACATCATATTGATACGTCAAATTCACACTTACGTTGGCCCGGGCGGGGAGGGGGTTGGGGCGGGGGTCGCCCGCGGCCGAACGGTTAGAGTCGATGACTCATCAGCCTTTCACTGAGTAGGGTCGATTCCCGGTCGAGCGAGATTTTTTTTTAAAGCGCATTGTATTAACATTTTATTTTTATATCTACAACTCGCCAAAAGGCCGCACGAAGAACATGCACCGTATCGCCAAACTCACAATATGCCTGGTATTAAATACGAGCTTAACAATTATGCTTAGCCTCTCGTGGGTTCGAGTCATGTTCGGGGCATAGAACTTAATAAAGGTCTTCCAGCTGACTTGCGGTGCGCCGGTGGTTCTACCCAGACATGCGTCTTGGATCTTCCTCCACAAAAAAGCTGGACGTTGCTATCGGTCAAAACATAGGACAGCTGTTGTAAATGTGACTTGGGTACAAATGGCATATTATTGCTGCGACAAATCCACATTTTTAGAAAGGTGCCGTAAATGATATGGTTCATATACTTGTTATGTTGGCATTTTTCGAAAGAAACACCACTTTTACAACCTGGTGCTGAGAAATAACATTGCCTTAAGGTTCGCTACATACAATGATAGTTATAATTGTTCTTTGGCTTTAATTGATATAATTGAAGAGTAATCATTTACAAAACATTACTCTTACAACTCCGAAGATTAAATTAAAATAATAATGTGATAGTAACACAACAAAACGATTCAAATGGAAAGAAATGGTTAATATAGTCTTTTTATTATTTGTTTCTCCGTCCATTATTGCAATTTCATGTTTCGTACTGGTAATATTTTCATAATTTTTATCGAATTTCAATTTGACATTTGATTAATTAAAATATTATTGTTTCTTTTTTTTATCTCGCATAATTGTAATCGCATCAATGTGGAAAAAAGTACGTTATCTACACAACTGATGCAATTCTGATTATCTGAAACTAGAATAGGAGAACATTGCAATTATTTTTTAAGATCTTTGTTTATTGTTCCATCTCAATGCCAATGGGCTTTGTATCTGACAGTGCTAATTGTATTTGTATTGTGATTGAATATTTTGGAGTTTTATATGTGACTTTAAATGTTGTATCCGACAGTTTGGACAAAATATGTTTTTTTTAAATAACCAAATAAGTCATTGTTTCCTGAAAAGGTCCTGCAAAATGCTGCTCATTGATGCCCTAGATCGGTGAACAGTGAAACATAAACCCCATTTCTAATTGCAAACAGGTATTTCATATCTGAGCTACGTTTCAGAAATAGCTATTTGTAACCGAGGAAACCTTGTGACACCACACACTTGAGGTTACGTAATACCGTCATCCGGGTCATCCGCTCTGATGTCGATATCTAGTTTTGGCAGAGATCAGTATCGTGCTTGTTTATAGATTTGAAATGAATGAACTTTTAGAGTGTTTTATGGCGGTTTGTACTGTCGAACAAAATAGATAGTGTTCAAAACCGTATTTACTTAATCAATAGTACGAGTTCATGCAGAATTTATGCCAAATTTCTCCAAAGCAGTGGTAAGGTATTCTTGCACACATTTGATATATGTAAACTGTCCGATACCACTTTTAAGTATGTTTCTGACTTAACCACGTGCTCTACAACTGCTATTGTGTGTTTCAAGATAGGGATGGTTTCCTGTTTAACGACTTCCGGAACGGCCTGTAGGACGTTTCTTTTTGGATTTTAGAGTAAATTATCATAATGCAGTTTCAAGTAAGTCGTCGCCACAAATGCCAACATCTTGATACAGCCGTTAACTAAGTGGTTAGAGGCACTGATTTGTAACTTTTCTGCCGCTTACCGCGAGAGCTCGAGTCCCCGGCCGTGACGAGATTCTACATGCTGGAAGGTCTTCCAACTGACCTGCGGTGCGCAGTTGTTTCTATCTTGACATATGTGTGGGGTCTTTCTCAACTCAATAATTAATTGGACTTGGCCAATATGATCAAAATTATGTCAGTGCGAGTTTGAAAACCAGATGTTTAGATGCAACGTACACATACAAATTGATTTGCAGGTTTCCTATACTTAATTATTTACCAGAAAAGATTTTTTTAAACATATGTGGCGTTGGTGATGCATTAATTTACACTTTTTTTACCATGTTTATGTTTTTTATAGAAAATATTTTTTTTAGAACCAAGACATCGAAATATTATATATTTATACACCGGTCGCTTGCTCCATTTGCGCCTCATAATTCTGAAGTTCCTCTGGTACTAGACTAAAAGTAATGAAGCAGTAATACAGTGCGGGGATGAACTTTCAGCTTTGAGGTATATGGCAGAGATTAAGTTTTAATGAATGTAGGATCAAGTGACGTTTTATGCACTATACTCAGTAATATGGTAGGGAATTGATTTAGACTTGTTTATGGCTGAAATAACTGTATAAATAACTATATATCCCCTGAGGGCGTTTAATAGAAACACTACGGTATATAAGGCTGTTAGGAATTTCTACCAATGCGATTTACTCTGACTCATCCTTATTGTTTGTACGGTGTCTTGTTTTGTTTGTTTGTTTGTTTGTATGAATCTTGTTACTATACATTTAGATAGATATGTTGTAATTTTTTCCATATTTTTATCACCGTGTTTGTTTGCACTGTGTCAGAATGTAAGCCATCCATGGTGTTTAGCAGTATGTGAACGTGAATAAAAGTATGTACACGTGACTTTTACTTTTGACATTATGTAAACGTGACTTTACTTTTAGCATTACATAAACGTCAATAATTACTTTTAGCATTAAGTAAACGTGAATGTTTACTTTTAGCATTTTTTAAACGTGAATAATTACTTTTAGCATTATGTGAACGTGTATCGTGCTGGATCAAATACGTGTTATCGTTTACCAATTTTGATATGTAATACTTTTATACGAATGCTCATTTTATATGTATATTTAACATGTATCTGTGATAGCTGTAATAGATCTGGAAAAAAAGCTATACGTGCATATTTTATTGCAATAAAATAATATTCTTTGAAGGTTTCTTTTGTAATGATATTTTATTGCCAAGCACAAATCGATCAGGCTCAGACAAATGGTGTCGACTCAGCCGGCTCGCTCCGAAAGTCGTCTGATCAAAATCTGCTCTATTTGCCGCAGGGTCTCTATCAACGCGTCTTGATACTAACCAGTATTGGTTACAATGTAGCAACTAAGATTTGTATTGCTAAAAATAAATGTTGTATGATAAGAGTTTAGTATTTTTTTATTAACCAGGTTTTCAACGAAAATCCTGGATATTAGACTGGGGAAGGGCGGGCGGGCGTTCGGCGTCAAACGGAGGGTTTCCGGTCAATAACTTCAGTTTGGATACACCAATCTTGCTGAAAATTTTGATACAGCAAGCTTGCTTGAAGACCTAGCTTGAGGTTGGATTTGGGGCCAGTCGGGTCAAGGTCGAGGTCACTCTTATTAAAAAAAAGAAAAATAGTTAACGGTCAAATAACTTCAGTTCGGATAAACCAGTACAAACTACTGTTTTTAATCAATAACTAGTATCACAATCATATAAATTGCTGCCTTTTCAGTCTACTACGAAAATTAATTGTTAAATCGTCGAGAACCTGGTTCCGTGGCATGTCCACGTTTCTTGTGTCTGTACAAACTACAAAGTTCGGGTTTTGTTTGGTTTTTAACAATTTGTGTAAAAGCCTGCCGTTCTTGTCAAGTTTGTTATAAACTTTATTATAATGAGTAAATTGCTCACCTTTTAAGTCCATTAGCTGTTAATATTGTCCAGTAAAGAAGAGACGTAGTTGCCGATCCAAGATGCATTAACTGATCGTTACTTTTTTTTAAATTTTTGATATCCGAGATCATGCTATCAACAGTTCCATTCATCTCTGTGTGAATTGTTGATATCACTTGCGTAAAATCCGACAATTTGCTTAGTATAGCTCCATTTTATGATTAAGCTTATCGATATGTATGTATTCTGTTAAATTATGTCAGAAAGCAATTTGTGGCATGGTTAAATTACCCATTGACTCAAAGAGAGTAATAATTTTATGCACTGTCATGTAAACACGTTTTGTAGCTCTCCGCCATCTTGGATTTTTAAATAACGGTAAAGTTTAATCGGCGGTTTACTTAAACCGATACACAGGGTAGTGTACTATCTAAAGGCGGTTAACTGTCACATAACATCATTCAGGTAAAACAAGGTATAGAGCAAATGTAGTGTCAATCGGAACTCCTCGGGTAATTCCGTCCTCGGGACAATCATTCCTCGGATGTATCTGGTGCAATGATACTTGCTTAAAGCAGGACCGTTTTGTTAGCCAGATGTCGGAAGAATATCCCTAAAATGTAGTTCGCACAAAACATAAACAATGCCATCGTTTGACAGATGCGTTTCTGCTGCGCTGAATAAATTAAAATTGTTTTTTTTTTTAAATTGAAGCCGCCACAAATTGAAGTTTTACAGGCATCGTACTGTAGTGAGCTGTCATCCGAGCTGCCATCTTTGTTTTGTCTTCTGTGAAAAAAGAGAGATGATTCGTGAATTATCCGAAGTGTTCCGATTGATGTTATGTTGCACCTCCAATTGAAGAGTATCAAAATTATGGTTAAAGTGCATCAAAACTGGGGATTGAGGGTTCGATTTCCGGTATTGGCACGCATGTTTGACTTTTTTTCTTCTTTCTTTTTCACTTTGACAACTGTTATAAATTAATGTAAATGAATTGTAATTGTAAGATTTGTCCTAAATTTGATTACAAATTGGTCACCTGGTATCTTCAAAGTCTAAAAAAAAATGTGGTGAAATTATTTTATATGATACAGCATCAACCAAAATAGTTTATAGAACATTTTGGGCAATTCTGAAATAAATCGTTTTGCTATCAAGAGGTCGGTGATTTTTTAATAAAGCACAGTAAGCTGAAAAATATAAAACGTGTTTTAATATTTGGAGTTGTTCTATTTCTAAGAAGGAGACACCTTAAATACCTATTTTAGAAGACACAAATATCAATAAATTCAATACTGGACGGAGAATTTTCCTAAAATTTGGCGCACACGTCATCAGGTAAGTATACAACCCATCAGTGGTGAAATTTTTAATTTCTGTATATTTTCTATTACGCTTGCTTTACCTTAACTCGTAAGAGTTAGTTTTTCATATTTTACATTGTAAAGATGAAGTTAATTTCATTTTCGCGTATATTTAACCCCCATTGTAAAATCGGTGGGCCCATTGTTAAAGGAAAAGTGTGTGTGTGAGTGTGTGTGGGGGGTGAATCAAGATCCATTCAACTTTATCGCAATAAATACTAGATGATTGTGTGTGTGTGTGTGTGCGTGCGTGCGTGCGTGCGTGCGTGTATGTGTGTGTGTGTTGTCTGTTGAATGCTTAGGTCGAAAATTTATATTATACATATGACAAAGTTAACTTTAAAAGCCTAGTATTTGTTGTAAACCTTACAGGTATTCACAACTCTTCTCATGTACTCTCTTGGTGAGAGAGGGGGTGGGGGGGGGGGGGGGAGCGTCCACTATCACACACCCCTATATCCATCTCTGTGGACGTTGTGTCCACCGTGAGTCTTTTGTGCACCATAGTTTTTGTGGTGGGCGTCCACAGACCTCGGTGTGGACGCCTGTTACTATATAAGGCATCCCATGACGTCCGTCGCGAGCTCCAGATCAAAGCTCAGAACTCAAGCTACAACTCCAACTCTTAGCTCCTAAAACTCACGACACATTTATATAAACATACACTCTTGGGGTCATCTGCAGAATTATGTGTGCATGTTGATTTAAGCTTACCTTTTTAAGCGTTTAACGCAAAACTTAGCATTTGACGTTTACATTTGACGTTTACAGGAGCGTTCATGGGATTACACACTGACGAACGTGCGTACAGTTGCTTGAAAAAAGTTACTTGAAAAAATAAAAACGTCAAAAAGCGAATAAAAATCGTCGCCTAACCCTGCTAGGCACTACCAGTTAGTTGTCTTTATTATTTATAGCCGTGTAATTTAATCCTTTTCAAAATTCTGCAAATTCTGCACTATTTTACGTCCCTGCCCCCCCCCCCCCCCCCCCTCCCCACCCCTATTCCAGGGACAAATCTTGTTAGGGAACATATATAGCTTTGGGGTTATTCTATGTAAAAATCAGATTTTAAATCATATGTCAAGTAAACGCTTTTCCCCTCAAATTGCAGTCACCTGTTTCCCCAAAAAACACAGAAATCCACGAAATCCACAACTTAATTCTTCAAATGTCACTTTATAAGGAAAATCACAAATAAACTTCCTATTTTCATTCATACTTGCTTTTTGTATATTGTACTATGGTTGTGCACATTTAAGGAAATAACCAATACAAAAATAAACAAAACGGATAATGTGCGACAGTCGCTAAGAGCAAGGAAATGAATGTCAAATTTTACGGTTACTGTTATAGGCACTGACTACTTTAAGAACTTGGTTTATTTGTTTATTGGGTTTATCGTCTCACAAACAGTATTTCAGTTATCTGGAGACGGGGTCCACTTGAAGCAAATATAGTGTTGCCTTCACTGTGTATAGCATGCCGTGAACACCTGGCATGATACCACACCCAGTCACATTATCCTGACACCATGCCAACCAGTGGTGTAGTTACCCTTATACTTGCTTGAGCGTTAGGAAGGGAGCTATACCACTACCATTTTAAGGACTTTGGTATGTCGCGGCCCGGGATCGAACCCGCGGCCTCACGTACCTGGAGCCGATGCTACACCGATTGCGGTACCAGGTCCGGTAAGAAAGAACGCGTACTAAACGGCATGTTTAAGGCACATGCCATGGGGGGTAGTTGTGTTTTTGTGTGTAAAAACACACCAATAACCCAGTTTTAACGTAAAAACAACATTGCTTTCAAACAAATCCCACTGTGGCTATTGTATGTGCAAAATATCTGACTCTTTTCTACGAAAAAATGGCATTTTCTTACTCGACAATCTCGACTCATTCATAATCCCATCATTTCATAGGAACGGTGTCTCATTTTTGTAGAAATGATGCCCTTTTCTGTTCAAATCAAACCACCCTTTGTAAAATTCTTTTTAACTAAGCTTAGAATAAAGAAAGTCGATGTGTATCTGACCGATCAAAATCACTAAACGACAAATGTACTCAAGAAGAAAAAAAAACGGACTAAAACGCAGTCCGCCATTTAATTATACATACAATTGATAGGATACGGTGTCGACAGATGCTGAAGTGCACGTAGAAAAAACGCAGGAAACCCAGTAGTATGTTTTCCTTAGAAACACCTCGCCATAATTATAATAATAATAATAATAATAATAATAATAATAATAATAATAATAATAATAATAATAATAATAATAATAAAATATAATAATAATAATTAATAATAATTATAATAGTAATAATAATAATAATAAATAATAATAATAATAATAATAATAATAATAATAATAATAATAATAATAATAATAATAATAATAATAATAATATAATAATAATAATAATAATAATAGTAATAATAATAATAAATAATAATAATAATTAATAATAATTATAATAGTAATAATAATAATAATAAATAATAATAATAATAATAATAATAATAATAATTATTATTATTATTATTATTATTATTATTATTATTATTATTATTATTACTATCATTATTATAATAATTATCATTATTATTATTATTATTATTATTATTATTATTAGAAGTAGTAGTAGTAGTAGTAGTAGAAGTAATAGTATTGTTGTTGTTGTTGTTGTTGTTGTTGTTGTTTTTGTTATTGTTTGTTTACGTTACGTTAATATTGTTATTGCCAGACCTAGTCAGGAGAAAAGCTTACAAGCAATATCCTTTCTCTAAGAGCTTGCTCTGCAACACGTTAAAGGTGGTATCCAACAATCTGCTGATGTCTAATGCATGTAACGAAAATTGTACCACTCTTGTATATGGAAGGTGTGCATTATCGATGCATAAACTCATACTTCTTTAATGTTGGTATCCGACAGTTTAGACCAAAAAATCTTTCCATTAAACAAACCACATAAATCATTGTTACCTGAGCAGATCTCGCGAAATGGTGTTTATTGATGCCATAAACCTTTGTTTAAAGTTAAACATAACGCCACAGTCGCCATTAAAAAAAATATTTCCTATCTGAGCTACGCTGCACAATTAGATATTTTTAATCTGGGAAGACCACGTGGCCACTCATGTTTTAGCTGCTCTGATGTCGGTGTCTATTTTAGCAGGAATTCCAATCGTTCTTAATTGCAGATTTGAAACGAATGAACATTTGTGGAGCTGATTAACGAATTTTACTACCATTAAAATAAGACACAGTTCAGTAACGTCGAAGCTAAGACGAAAGTATGATTGTTTCTGCAGAAAGTGCGCATAAATACCCCAAACAGCGGTCAGGTATCGTTACATATAATTGACATAGGCAAACTTTCGGATACAACTATTAAGCAAAGACTGTAACAATACCTCATCTGATTGACAGTACATTACCAATCGGAACACTTCGGATAATTCACGAATCATCTCTTGGATGTATGTACTATGTAGGTAGTCGGATCACCTCGGCCATTTCAAGCAATGGGACTGTTTTTGTGACGTATTCAAATCAAAGATGGCAGCTCGGATGACAGCTCACTACAGTATGAAGCCAGTAAAACTTCAATTTGTGTAGGCTTTCATTTTAAATCATCCAGGTTTATTTTACCCACCGCAGCAGACATGCTGCTGTCAAAACGATGCCATTGTTCATGTTTTGTGCGAACTACATTTTAGGTATATTCTTCTTCCGACTTCCGGCTAACAAAACGATCGTGATTTCAGTAAGTATCATTGCACCAGATACATCCGAGGGATGATTGTCCCGAGGACGGCATTATCCGAGGAGTTCCGATTTAGTACATTACGTGAAATTCATCGCTTTAAATGGCTATTTTTTCCAAATCTATAAATAAACACTACGTGATGTCCTCTAAAAATAGATATCGACGCCAATGATCATGTAACGCGATTTGAAATGTAAGTGGCAACGTGGTTTTCTTGGTTTAATAATAGCTAACTAATAAAATCAACAGAACTGAACCAAATACTACAAATATATCTATTGTATATACCCACATCATTCTTAATTGTGTGAGGCAACTTTAAATGTTAGGTTTTTTTTACCCGTTTTATATTGCTTTGTAAAAATGACATAAAAATTTCTTTTATCAAATCAATCGATATATTAATATAGAAATAAGTACTTACGAAGAGGAAGTAGCATAAAATACCACCGCAGCCGGCCCCTCCGAAATCTTAACTATATGACAACAACTATCAGCACTACCGCCCACCACCAACAATCAATACCATCATCGCCAGCAAACTAAACAACCTAAACTAAACAGAAAGTACATACAACTTAAATATATTCATTAAATACAGATCATGAAAACCGAAACTTAATCGATCAAATTGAAATCGTGAAAACACATTGAACTGTTAAAGGTGGTATCCGACACTTTGAACCAAAGATTTTTTCCCTCAAATAACCAAATCAGTCATTGTTACCTGAAAAGGTCCTGCAAAATGCCATTCATTGATGCCCTAGATCGTTGTCAAACGCGAAGCATAAATTTACCTTTGTTATTGCAAACAGGTATTACTTATCCGAGCCACGCTGCAGAGATAGCTATTTTGAAGTTAAGAAAACCACGTGACAATTTACTTTTAAGAACGAGTTACATTGTCATACGTGTAGTCAGCTCTGACGTCGATATCTGTTTTTAGCAGAGGTATTGGGCTTATTTATAGATTTGGAAAGAATGAATATTTAGTGTGCGTTTTGGCACAATATATTGACGCTTACAATATAGGTAGTGTTCAAAATCGTACTTACTTAGACTGAAGAATGAGTTTATGCAGAAATTATGCAGAAATTCCACAGTGGAAGGTGCTATCCGATAGCTTGCCTACATTTTATATATGTAACAATATCTGTAAATAAGAACGATTGTAATTCCTGCTAAAAATACTAGTAGACATAAGCGTCACAGCGGATGACGTGAATGAACTAAGTCATTAGTGGTCACATGGTTTTCTTGGTTTAAAAATAGCTAACTGTGCAGCGTGGCTAAGATAGGAAATACTTGTTTGTAATGACGAATGTGACGTTATGGTTTACTTTTCCGACCGGTGTAGGACACCAATAAACAACATTTTACGAGATCTGTTCAGATAACAATGGTTTACTAAGATGTATAATGAAAATATTTTGGTCCAATATGTCGGATACCACCTTTAATAGTCTTTTATTGGTTATAATGTGGTATTCGACAGATTGGACCAAAATATGTTTTCTCAAATAACTAAATGAGTCCTTGTTGTCTGAAAATCATACAAAATGCTGCTAATTGATGCCCTAGATCAGTGTGAACAGTGAACATATAAATCTCCATTCCTCATTGCAAACAGATATATCCTATCTGAGCTATGGTGCAGAGATAGCTATTTTTAACTAGGAAAACCACGTGACAACTCCCTTTTGAGATTACGTTATATCGTCATCCGGGTAATCCGCCCTGACGTCCGTGTCTATTTTTAGCAAGGATCACTATCATGCTTATTTATAGATTTTAAATAAATGAACGTTTAGAGCAATTATGTCGCGATTTTTACTGTCTCACAGTGTAGGTCGTTTTCAAAACCGTCTTTACTAATACTAAAATATGAGTTTATGCGGAAATTACGGCTAAATTCCCCCAGGGCAATGGTAAGGTGTTGTAACATTAATTTGATATATGCAAACTGTCAGGACCCACCTTTAATGGTTAAATGGTAGCAGATAATTTAATAATTGCGCGCAAAAAACCGAAATTTTCACATGTGTGTCCACGAATTAGACTATGGCATAATTTAAGACGATACCCCCTTTATAGCTATCGGCCTGCTGAATGCCGAATACTACACACATTTTATAAACAATACATGCATCATACCGGAAAACGAAACTTGATGTTTTGTACCAGCCAGTAGTAGATAATGTTGTACTTTTTTTCTATTTCTTATTGTTGTACTTTGATGAACGGAAACGCGTAGTGGTATTGGAACTTGTGAACTTGATCGTGTTCGTTTGTGAGCATATGGGTGTGTATGATTTTCTTGTGAACATTCCCCGGGAACAAGTATAAAACTTCGACAACCATGCGGCCACACTCCAGTGCATCTTTAGATTTCAGACCAAAATCTAAACGTTTTGTGAGGAACTACATTAGGCGCGACGGACTTACCTCGCCGCTAGTCACGTCATCTTTGGTAGTAAAGGAACGTAACGGCACAACAATTTGTCGGGCCATGGCAACGGGAGGACACAACTTTTATCTGGATTCAACAGATATGATGTAACTATACCGTTTTTGAGTTGATTTTGTAAAAGTAATAATTCAAATAATTATAAGAAGAATAATAAGAAGAAGAATCACAAATAGTTATAATACTATTAATAATGATACATAATAATAATAATAATAATAATAATAATAATAATAATAATAATAATAATAATAATAATAATTATTATTATTATTATTATGTAACAATAATATTTGTGATTTACAAAAGTTGATACCTTACTACAAGGATATATTAGTGAAATTTAAACAATGTAATCTATCATTATTGTAAAGTCGGCGCCTTAGTTCGTATAAGCAGGTCACCAAATTATATTGATAATTCATGGCTCATAGGTCAGCTTTCACCGTCGGAAAAGTGAACCATAACGCCACAATCGTCATTACAAACAAGTATCTCCTATCTGAACCACGCTGCATAGTTAGCTATCTTTAAACCAAGAAAACCATGTGACCAATAACATTTTAGTTCATCCACGTCATCCGCTGTGACGTAGATGTCTATTTTTAGCAGGAGTCCCACTTGTTCTTATAAACAGATATTGTTATATTGTAAAATTAAGCAAACTGTCGGTTTTGCTACCTTTAAGTAAAAGCTTTTAATAAATTGACCTGAATTAAAAGACGGTGCAACTCGTGCAATGTACCCCTTAAAAACACATTATTTAAAAATATATTAAAAAATGCTGCACATAAAAATAAAATGCTGCATATACAAAAAAGGCTGCACATGCCAAAAAGATTGTGCATACAAATAAAAGATCACGCACACAATTAAAAGGATGAACATACAAATATACGAAACTAATGACACATGCATATGTATTTCTAGGACAAAACTATGATTACTGGCATTTTTTCTTGTATTTTTTTATTTCTTCTTTGTCGGTGGTATTAGACTGTTAGCCTAAATCCAGTACGTGTAAAGAGTCGTACTTTAGACAGCTAGGAGTAGTACCTAAACTGTTAGACATAACCAATCGTGAAATCTATAGGTCTATATTTTCATTCTTTACAAGTCTCTAAATAAGCGCGATCGGGGATTTCTGCTAAAATGGTTATAAAGATAGAGTAGAGTTAAACCTGGATGAAATGCTTACGCGGGTTTTCTTAGTTTAAAATAGCTGACTGTGTATTGTTGCTTACATAGGGAATGCCTGTTCGAAGGCGTATCTAGGCGTGATATGATGTGTACCAATGGCAACATGGTAAGGGCGGTGGGGGTGTCCGGGGGCAAATGCTCCACGACGGGAAAACTTTGTGTTGTTTTAGATCGTGCATGGTGTCGTCTGGGGAGGTTTCGGTATCAATATATAATTAGATTTTAAGTTAAATATAAAGTGTGAACGGAACTACCTGCGAAGTTCTGATTTAAAATATAAGAGTACCAAATTTGTCCCATACCATGAGCTAAAGAAAAGTTACTCAAATTTTAGCAATATTACATATTTTTTTCACGGTGAAAGTAGCGGAGCTATTTTACTGCAATAAATATACACATCCCTCTTCTAGCGTAAGATTTATATTGCAGATCGAATTGTGTGTTGTTTTTTCTTCATTCTTTAAAAACAATGTGTACACAGTTGCTTATTCTACGTACACGCAGCCTTGCGCCTGAGGTTTGTAATGAAGATTTTGGTGCTATGCTACATTTTTACATATATTTAACAACATTTCGCGGGATCTTTTAAGCTGACAATATTGTCTTGGTTGTTTGAGAAAAACGATCCACACTGTCGAAAATTGCTTTAAAGTGTGTAGGTACTCTTCTTTATAAAGCTCACTAGTGGTTTTCTAATCATTAGGAACGCCCATAGTGGTGCGATGTGTTTGTTTATTTTTTCACAAGTCTGTATTAATATTTCTTAATTTTCCTTAACTCATCTCAACTCAACTATTTTTTTTTATTATTCAAATCACTGCAGGTGACATATAAGTATAAATAATGTATATACAGTGGTAATTATGTAAGCGCGGAAATAAAAGAGACGAAACAGTAGGCGGACTTATGCCTGACTTTTACACAGCCACAGGGGGGAAACAAGGGGTAATACACCGGAATTTTGGGTGGAAGTTGATGTGTTTATACAAATTATATTTGTCAAATAAAGATCTTTCTTAATATAAAAAAAACACACAACAACGTGCAGTTACATCACGCTGTCTTTTGTGTATGATTTAAACGTTCCTGGGCTTTGGTCGTTAATAAAAATTTCATTCTTGGGCTATTTTGTGTCTTTTAAAAATCGTATGTGAACTAGTTTGCATTGTCTTTAAGCTTGGGTTTTAATCAATATCCCAATATAGCTTTAAAAAGCAATAAGTATAATATAATGGTAGAACTACTTTACTACAAATAAATCTAAAGCTCAGACATGAATTTTAACAGCAGAGGTTTTTGACAAGAGTTGCCATAATATTGCGTGTATTTTTCGTTTTTGTTGTTGTTGTTCGGTTGTGTTGTTCGGTTGTGTTTTTTGTTTTGTTACATCGCACCGACGCAGTTATGGTCATATTGCCGACGCCCAGCTAATTTTTGGCGGAGGAAGGTCCCAGATTTATATCTAGGTAGAACTACCGCCACACCGCAGGTTAGCTGGAAAGTCTCACCACATGAAAGTTTCTTGCACCGACCGGGAACTCGAACCCACGTGGTGAGGGGCTAAGGAGTTTCATGTCATCGACTCTAACCGCCCGGCCTCGGGCGACCCTCCCGCCTTTCAGTTTTGATATTAGGATTCGTACTATTGCTGATATAATTTGTATTTATTTATATATTCTGTATATAACAATAATTCGAGAAAAATATACGCTATTAAGAAAAATGATATTTTGGGTGTCGTTTATATTAATTCATTAATAGGCCTATATACGGTTACTTATCACTATATCTAAACTTTTAAACTGATTATACTATAAAGGTATGCTGAACTAGAACGACATGGAATAAAAGACCATTTTTCGAAAATGGCACCAAAACATGTGTCAGCATATCAATTTTAAGGTATGACATCGCCACGCAAATGGAAAACAACAGTCAAACGCGTCTATTAGTGAATATTTCCCAGCTCCGAAAAGGACATATGCCAATTGTCCATTTTCTGAAAACGATTAAAGTAAGCCGCCTACGTTCTTAAACAA
Source organism: Sinonovacula constricta (assembly GCA_007844125.1). Lineage (NCBI taxonomy): Eukaryota > Metazoa > Mollusca > Bivalvia > Cardiida > Solecurtidae > Sinonovacula > Sinonovacula constricta. The sequence continues at coordinate 29,346,928 of CM017565.1, forward strand.
TTAAACAATAAAAAATTGTCCCCTTTCCAAATATTGATACACAGTAGTAGGCCCTTAGTTTCTCAGCCAACTCATACATGAAAGCGCGTCATTGGGAATTCCCCCTTGAATCGACTGATCTAAAAATAGACATATTCGCACTATCAATGAAATGCATACAATATCTTATGTACACCAGAAGGCCGATAATAAATAGGTTAATAACGTAATGGTGTTGGAATTTGTGTAGTGCTGAATTGTTCTAGCAGCATATAGTGTGGGTTTTCTTATCAAGAGAGACAAGAAGTAACTTACTTGCCGCAGTCGGTTAGAGTTTTATGCTGACAGGTTGTTGGTTGTAAACGGAGTGAATTGACAGAATACGTAAACATATTTGTAAATTAGTTTGTGGACATATAGTTGCACCCATTTGGAGAGTAGAGTGTAAATAGTGGATATCCTGACCAAGATCGACAGGTAGGCATACGCTATCAATCTTATGCTTTGCTTATATTCGCATACGCAGTTACAGATATAGTTTTTTGATTGTCAAATGACGATGTTAATATTTCGGCACACATTTAGCGATCAAGGTCGTTCTTGTACGCTTATTGCTCGCTGTTTGTACCACAATGCCACAAGGCAGTACAAAATGTGTAATTGACACCAGCTGCCTTCATTATTAACGTATGCAATTATGCTGCCTTATAAAAACTTCTAATACATTAATTTATTGACAGACACTCACTTAAAGTGACCTGAAAAGGAGACCAAGCAATTACATATTCAGTTTTGGTCCAATTTTATTAACTCCACCCACTTTGTAAGTTATACAGCCCTTTAAACAACGCATATAAAATCACGTCTATCGCCTTACATTTCTACAATATTAAAACAGCCCAAGAACTGACACGAATTTACTTTATTCTATTGGTCTACCACTTATTCAATATGTTAGACCTGAAACTACAACAACAACTACCAACATTGCCACAAAGGTTTAACGTGTAATCAACACTATATCTTATATTATCCATGTTAATCAACTATTTTTTGTGTATTGTACTGTTAGGATTGATATCAAAGTAGTGATTAACTTTCGCTTACGTATAATTGCAGACATATTTAGAAACATTGCATATATTAACATTTACACATATCGCATAGTAATCTAGTATGTACTGCGGTATTGTGGAATGGATCTTGATTCATACCACCACCCCTCCCTCTCCCACCATAATTTTCTGGATCCGCCCCTGCTATCTGCCGATGCCTTCATTTTGCTTTCGATTTGAAACGCATACCCTAACTGCTGAATTTAGGACAACGAAGATCATTACTGACTCACAAAGGCATTTATCTATTTCACATCCTGCATGTTTTACCTATATTTAGGTCGTATGAGAAAAGAATCCTAAATCATGTTGATGTGTAACCTAAAACCTTATTACTGCTTATTTACGTGTAACCTGATCGTATCCGCGATGTGTCCACGTGCACTCATTATCATAATGAAAATGAAACAGTTGAGAAAACCCATACCCAGGCTATGTCATGTTACACACAGGTAAACCCTACGCAGCGGTTATTCGCCCATTACAGTGACTGAAAGGAAACTACCTCTGCCTTGTGCCCACACGTTGGAAACCTGGGCAGAAAACCAGCCAATGTGAAAATCGGGATGAAATCTAGCTAAACATACTTGCACTAGGTTTTTCTTTACTTTTTAGAATTTTATTCTCATATGATTCATTATACGTCTATTTTTAATCTCGATTATAATGTAACCAGAGCCAGCTTACTACACATAAAGCAATTGGACTGCATACTGTCCATGATTTATTATTTGTAAAATTGTAGTTATTGTGTTTTAATGCGTGTTTAAATTAATATTTGATCTAGCATGCTATTGTTTGTAAAATAGAAAGTGTGGGAAATGTTTGTATTTTCTTAATATTTTAAGTCACCGACGTCGTCAATGGGAAATTAACTGCGAAGCGTTATGTAACCAGACAGGACTTTTGTAAGACCTGGATTTTTGTAGGGCCTGGATTTTTGTAAGGTCTGAACTTTTGTAAGACCAGGACTATTGTAAAACCAGAACTTTTGTAAGATCTGGACTTTTGTAAGACCTGGATTTTTGTAGGGCCTGGATTTTTGTATGGCCTGGATTTTTGTAAGACCTGGACTTTTGTAAGACCAGGACTTTTGTAAGACCTGGACTTTTGTAAGACCTGAACTTTTGTAGGGTCTGGATTTTTGTAGGGCCTGGATTTTGTAGGGTCTGGATTTTTGTAAGACCAGGACTTTTGTAAGACCAGAACTTTTTTAGGGCCTGGATTTTTGTCAGATCTGGACTGTTGTTGGGCCTGCACTTTTGTAAGACTTTCCTAAATTAAATCATTCGCCCGAACGGGACTCGAACCCACGCGGTTAGAGGAAGAGTTATAAGTCGGCGACTCCACCACTATGCCACGGGCACATCCATCAAAATTATAAAGCAATGTAAGATATTCTTGCACATTAGATGTAGCACTATGCTTTGTGTCTGCATTATATGAGCATCATTAAATCCGATTGACTGTAGTCAAACCCAGCACACCATTGCAAAAAAAACCCTAAATCCATAGAAACAACCAAAGGAACAACAAAACCCCGAGGTTTCTCTCTTTTACTGCTGTGGTTTATAATGGGTGTTTAGGTACTCCCCCCAGCCTGAAGAAAGTGCCCCCATAGCAAGAACCGCATGGACCGATTGCAACATTATCATTAAACGTCCTGTTCACAGAACGGGGTATGTAAATATTAATGTCCATTATCGTTAAAAAAACAACCGTTTTCCAGTTCACAAGTTACGGAAATTTTATGTCTTGCTGAGCTTTAGAAGTTTTAAATCGATAACTGAAAGTCTAGAATTCGTTATAATTTCCGTTAGACCTGATAAAAGTATAAATGCAAACGGTTCTTTCGATTTTAACAGATACCGATTTGAAAGCTTTTGAAAAGCACTGGTAAAACACCACAGGACCTGATTGCAAAGCGTGCTCTGACATTTGTGACACTTTTCATGGTTCACACTCCATACTTCACTCTCAACATTTCAGTGTGTTTATTTTGACACGACATTATCACCGCGATACGTCCGAAACAATGTCATAAGACATCGCGATACAACCGGATCTTTTAATTCTTTGATATCCAGAAGTTTTGTCTTCGGGGACATTGCGATTTGCGAAACACTGCCTGTGGTCAACAATAAGCATGGTGTCTACAGCGTATTGGAGCGACTGCGCCTTTGATCAGAACTGCTCATTATGCTTTTCCGCTGACCAATGTTTCTACAATTCCCGCTCTGAAAGTTACCACTGTGATGATTCTTATTACAATTCCCGCTCATATCGGTATTCGTGCAGATACAACAGACAGATGAGCTCTGTGGTGCCAGAGAACAACCGCCAGCGGATGAAACCGTGGTTGGAAGCAAAAATCAACGGCGGAAAAGTTCCGGGTCTAGAATGGCTCGACCGGGAGCAGCGCATCTTCAAGGTTCCATGGAAACGGCTGGGAAACAGAGAATGGAACGAGAAGGACGCAGAAATTTTCAAGGTAAACCAAATTTACATAATCTACATGTATTTGTCACAATTGTGTTCTTTAAGTAGACTGTTGAGGGTTATCTTTTTACTGTTCCATGACAGGCTGTTTTATGCCATAGCGTTAAGTAGTGTCCAAGTGCATCAATGCGTCTTTTACAGGAATTTGTACAGGAATTGTATTAAAACGTCTTTTATGCGATGGTCTATAAAAGTTCCTTTAAAAACGTGTTTCATGCGATGGTGCACAACAGTTGTATAAAAACGTCTTTTGTGCGATGGTGCACAACAGTTCTATTAAAACGTCTTTAGTGCGATGGTGCACAACAGTTGTATAAAAACGTCTTTAGTGCGATGGTGCACAACAGTTGTATAAAAACGTATTTTGTGCGATAGTGCACAACAGTTGTATAAAAACGTCTTTTGTGCGATAGTGCACAATAGTTGTATAAAAACGTTTTTTGTGCGATGGTACACAACAGTTCTATAAAACGTCTTTAATGCGATAGTGCACAACAGTTCTATTAAAACGTCTTTTATGCGATAGTTCACAACAGTTCTATAAAAACGTCTTTTATGCTGTGATGTCATAATTGTATTAAAAGTCTTCTATGGAATGGTGTGCAACAGTTGTATCGAAATGTCTGTGATAAAGTAGAATGTTCTTTTTACTCCATTTTACCTTAAGTTATTTTCTTCGGATTATTACTGCTAAATTTCAAGTGCTTCTTGTATTATCAAGGATAAAGATATGTTTGTTATGCTCTGCTGTAAATTTGTATTTCTGGAAAAAAATGTACAAAATTACAAATATTGTATATACTTAGGAAATTGCGTGATTTTAGGACGTAGGTTTAACGAGGAAACATGTTTAAAGATTGACAAGAAAAATAGAGGTGTCTAGGCTGTTGTCGAGATTTCGGTTGAAAATAAGACGCAGACTTGCCTTTTCATGCGAAATATTTATCTTAAAAATCAACTTAATTAAATGAATGTAATTTTATTTCTTTATGCACATGGGGCAATTCTTTTGAAAATGTATTACCAAATGCTAAGTAGGTTGTTTCATCTTGAGGTTCATTAAAAAAAAAATATCTGATCTTACAACAACATACATTTTTAGCTGATGACTTGCTTTGATTTTGACGAAGAAAATTATTGAACTGTTGAACTTAATGTTTCTAAACAAATGTTTGAAATTGTTTATGACGCCATATATGAAGAGAAATGCTCCCAGAATTTAAAAAACAACAACGTTTAGAACTCTTTTTTTTTGTTGAGTTTGGACTTTTTTTAATAGAGTAACATTTGAAGTCGATACTTTCATATTTTAAAATTCTTGCTGTTTTTTTATATATATATTTTATATGACCGGAACAATGCTTAAATTGTGTCAGGCGCGGATCTATTGATTACCTTGAGTGTAATTGCTTTTTCTGCAATAAAACGCTCTTACGAACATAATTCTAAATTGTAATTTGTAATGAAACAAAGCAAGGAAACAACTACATAAAGATTTAATGCGTGTTTGGTTGATTCGATTTTCCTATGGCCGGGAAGTTTTAGATACATAAATCCCGGGGTACTTCCCCGTTTCATTCCACCACTGAAATTTACAAACTACAATAAGCGACCACCTTCTACCAACCTGTTGCAGGAATGGGCGATCCACACAGGTCGCTTTAGAGAAAACATTGATAATCCAGACTTCCCCACGTGGAAGACTCGGTTTAGATGCGCCCTGACAAAACTTCCGGATATCAAAGAACTGAAGGACCAGAACAAACTCGACGGCAACACGGACGAGCCTTACAGAGTGTATCAGTTCCTGGAGAGAAGACCAAGCCGTAAGTTGGTTCGATTCCATCCTACCAAACAATATTACAGTTATTCGGATAAAAGTCGCCGACTCATAATTCCTTAGCCCCTCACAGCGTAAGTTCGAGTCCCGGTCGGGGCGAGAACTTTCATATAGGAAGATTTTCCAGCTGACCTGCGGTACGCCAGTTGTTCTGCCCAGATGTAAATCTGGGGTCTTCCTCCACCAATTATAAGCTGGACGTCGCCAATACCACCATATTTGGTCTGTGCGCTGCAACATTTTTTTTTAAATCCGGGGACTTAACCTTAACGTCAGAGGTCTCGTGCCTTTCTGAAAACAGCAACCTCTTCCACATAGAAATACGGACATAGGGTCCGACGACCGAAATTTACTCAATTTATAATAATTCAACTGAAGTTTTTAAAATGTTAATATTATACATGTAGTTTAATTTTGACGATTACGTTCGGGAACTGTTTAAATTTTAAAAAGAAATTGTTTTTATTTACCGATTTCGATGTACACAAGCATTATTTTACATGTGTTTTCATATAATAAATTTGTAAATTTGTAATAAAATTTAGCACACATCATTTAGCAAAAAAATATTTACAAAATAAAAAAATAAAAACTACGCATTTTTTATTCTTTATTTGGTAGATTGATGCAGAAAAAATGTCAAAGTAAAAATTTAAAAAAAGGTTGACCAGGCGTGCCCATACGGGATTCGAACCATCAACCCTCAGTTTTGAAGCATTTTAACCCTAATGTTGATCCTCTTCAGTTAGAGGTGCTAGATTACATTTTCTCAACCTTTCCTTATGATCAATTCTTTCCATCAGTTATGGGAAACGAATACAAATCCCAACATCCACGTACCTGATCTCGAATCGAAACTGAAAGTTTAAGTATATTCGGAATACGGCACCAACTTGACGAACTTGTGGTTAAGTTTTTAGTTCGAGGGCTCATAAAATAGTTTAATCTTTGCAGGCAGTCCAACCATGCCCACCCACGAGACCATGGACAGGTTAGACGATTTCAAGTACGACACAATGTCTCAGGTAAAACGTTATTACTGGTGTAATCGCCTTAGGCTCGCCTACAGTGGCGGATCCAGAAATTATGGTGGGGGCGGGGAGGGTATGAATCAAGATCAATGCAACTTTATGGCAGTTAATACTACATATATAAAGACAGTGATGGATCCTAGCTTCGACCGAAGCAAGCAAAACTTACTTTTAATGCTAAGTATTTTTTAAGCTTCCATGTTTGTTTTTCACAACTTTACTATTTTACCAGGTTGGTAGGGGATGCATCCGCCCCCCCCCCCTCCTGAATGTATCCCTGTCAGATCCTCTATGTATAAAAATAAGATTTTTGTTTGTTCTGTTACATTGCCTGTTTCATCCTCTTTCACTTGCTAGCATGTTTTCAGTTCTTAAAAAAGCCGATGAATACGTTTTCTAGCACTTAAACCGTTATTGCGAATGTCATTTTTGAAGTTTTATGGCTGTAAAGATAAAACGTACAAAGGTTTATTGATCATTCTTATTGCCGATGGTATGAAAGATAAACATACATTATGGCGGTACAATGTTGAATGTTTTCTTCTAATCCTATTGCCGATTGGAGCGCATAACAACCACACTTACATACGACCATGTATAATAAATTTAGACTATTTTAGAGTTATGCACAAGTTACCTCTAACGGTTTACGGATGAGGCATTTTCTTTTGTTCTAATTATTGTTTCTATCTTTTTGTTTGTTTATGTTTCCCAGCCCTTATTGTGTATCTGTACATTAATTTTATGTGTTGAAGTTTAAAGTAGAGGTACAGTAAACCAAATGGCATTAAGTGGGAAATGGTCGAAATGAACACTGGTCGTTATTAGACTTGTCAACTCAGGGGCTGTATTAAGAATCATTTTATGCTCCCCGAAGATGGGTTGCATAGCATTTAGTCGCCGCTTTATTCATATGTATTTGTTGTTTTTTCGTTCTTTCGTCTTTCGGTCCTTCCCTCTGTCATAGTTTTGTCCGGCAAATCTCCAAACCGAATAGAACGCTGGTTGCTTAGATATTTAAAAGTAGTAGTACAGTGTACAGGGGTCATAACTCTACCTCCTTTTATAGCAGAGTAATCGACCCTGTTTTTATTGTTAAGTTTGTTTAGGGCATTTCGCATATTACCTTCAATCATTGAGGATATAAAATTATGGGTAGTCATGGAGAGTGAATAGCAATAAAACTACTGCACGCAGACAATCGGAACGTCTCGGATAATTCACAAATCATCTCTCGGATGTATGAGGGAAACCCCGCGATAATGAACATGTCGGTGCCTATGACGTCATCAAAACATGTTTTGTTATCTCTATTAAAAATACAGTAACAGTTGTATATCTAATTAGATGTGAACAGTTAAATTGATAAATGAAAGTTTAAAGGATGAAATAATTATATACACTACACCTATTACCTTTTTAAGAAGGTTTTATGGCGTATTCTTCTTCCGGTGAACAAAACGATATCAATTCTCTAAGAATCAGTTCACCAGATACATCCGAGGGATGTTTGTCCAGAGGAAGGACAATCGGAATTCCTCGGGTTATTCCGGCCTCGGGACAAGCATCCCTCGGATGTGTCTGGGGCAATGATACTTACAGAAATCACGATCGTATTGTTCGCCGGATGTCGGAAGAAGAATATGCCCAAAATGTAGTTCGCACGAAACATAAGCAATGGCGTCGTTTGACAGCTGTCTGCCTGCTGCGCTGGATAAATTAAAATTGGATGATATAAATTTGAAGCCGCCACAAATTGAATTTTACAGGCATCGTATTGTAGTGAGCTTTCATCCGAGCTGCTATCTTTGCTTTAACGTCTATCACAAAAGTAGTCCCATTTAGGGAAATGGCCGAGGTGATCCGACTACCTACATACATCCGAGAGATGATTCGTGAATCATCCGAGGTGTTCCGATTGTGCTTATTTATAAGTAAAAGTGTATTTCGTGGATCTTTCATTACCTTTGTGATCTCCTTGCACAGTAAACCTCTGTTGCAAATAATCGTAACAAATTTATATGCTTCGTTAGTAAGGCCTATATTAAAACGTATATATAAAGTAGGTTAATGTAAATGGTAATGTATTTTAAGATGTACAATGATTACACTAAATAGGTTTATATTTATGGGGGAATCTACTTATTTCATGGCCAAACACAAAACTTGTGACAAGCGGCAAGTCGCCATTTAATCGGAATGACCGCCATTCCTGTCATTTCAGCTATATTCGTACATGCATTTCATTAAGTTTTTATTTTATTTTCAGCAAACCATTATACCTACAACAGTCAACAGTGGGGGTAAGTATATACAAATGGCAATGCTCTATTCAGAAAGGCCTTTAAAGGTGGTAATCGAAAGTCTGGATCAAATTTTCTTTCCTAAATCTACCAATTAGAATGTTGTTAACTGAGAAGATACCACAAAATGATGTTAATTGATGTCTTACACCTATGTGAAAAGTAAAGCATAATCCCCAAATCGTCATTGCAAACATGCATTTCCTATCTGAGCTACGCTGCTCCGTTAGCTATTTTTAAACTAAGAACACCACGTGACCATCTAATTTTGCTATAACGCTATGTTATCGGCTGGGTATCCGCTCTGACGTCGATTTCTATTTTTAGCAGAAATCCCAATTTGCTAATGTATAGATTTGAAACGGATTAACAATTTAGATTGATTGGTTTAACGAGCTGTAATGTATAAGTGTTATGGGTGTCTGAAAAAATTATGCACAAATTCCCTAAACGGGGGTCAGCTATTGTTTCATTATTATCGGATATCACATTAAATGTTTGATGATAATATTGCAAATAAGATTATTTTTTTTTGAATTCATTAATTTCATGATGTATCTTATTGTTGCTGCGGCTGATGATTAATGTGCTGCTGTAGCTGATGATGATGAATAATGTGCTGCTGATCATAATGACTAATGTGCTGCTGCTTCTGATGATGATGATGATGATGATGATGATGATGATGATGATGATAATTATTATTAACCTGATGATGATCTTGAGGATAATGATGATATTGGCGGCGGTCGTGGTGTGGGGATAATGGTGATTATAAAAATGATTAAGAATGAATGAATTACGATAATGATGATGCTGATGATTCAGATGATTAAAAATGGTGATCGTACTTACTGCAGGGTCCCTGGACCGAAGTTTGGCCTCGGATCTCAACAGCATAGCATCCGGGGACCTAATTCACTGCGACAGTCGGGAGATAAACGTAATTCGGGAGAACGAGTCGCAGCATGGCCCGATGGGCCAATCTTCGCTAGATGTCATACAACCATGCAAACAGGAAGGTCAGTGACGTCACACATGATCCTTTTTGATTTATTTTTCATGTTGTGTACAGGGCCCACCATGGACCATAAACGCATAAATGAATGTATTTAAATATATTTTAAAGGGCTGGACTCATGTCTTTGACATTTTCTCATCAAAAATTTCTCTAGTAGCTGACTTATACGATGATAACTCCTGTTAACAAAGTAAGTATAATGCCTTCATTTTTGCAATTATCATTGTCTTATATACATGTACTGTATAATTTAAAAGAAATGGAATGTTCGCGACTTAAAACCTGAAAAAACAATTGAAATAAAGGATGTTCAAAGCGTGAAGCTCGTGCGTTAAAATAAATTAAACATTTTAATTTTTCTTTTACTTCTTTGTTTGTGTTCAATTAGAATGGTGAATGTTTTGAGTCTTCGGGCGTTTTTACCAGTTTTGTTTGTTGTTATATTTTTGTAATTATTTTCTTTTTTCAATGCATTTTATTTTAATTATCTTTTAATTTAAACTGTTATGTCGAAGTGCATTTTGTTATTCTGCATTTCTTCGTCACTTGCATATACAGTATTATATTCCTTTTACGCACTTAATAATAAAAAAAATAGACAATGTATAATATTAAAAATAATTTAAACGTTTTCCGACACTTTCAGATTTTAATTTCGGCGACACCGACCCTACTCAGAGAGTTCAGAAGGAGTATTCTGAAAATCAGCTTTTACGTCAAAGCCCTCACATTGACCCAACTGGTACGACATTTTATCTTTAAATTAAATATAGTATCTCACAGTTTCTAATACTTACCCATGTTCTTGGGTATTTGTGTATTATTTCAGCATAAAATTACACTTTAGTTTAAGGTAAGGGTGGTATACAACAGTTTGGACCAAAATTTCTTTTTTTCAAATAACCGAATAAGTCGCTGTTGCCTGAAAAAATCGTTTAAAATGCTGTTCATTGATGTCCAAGATCTGTGGGAACAATCATGCATAAATCACCACTCGTCATTGCAGATAGGTAGTTCATATCTGAGCTACGCTGCAGAGATAGCTATTTTTAAACTTAGAAAACCACGTGACCACGTTTTTTCGAGATAACGTATATAGTAATCCGGGAAATTCGCTCTGACGTCGATATCTGTTTTTAGCAGAGACCACTATCGAGCTTTTTATGCAGTTGAAAAAAATACACATTGAGATTGATTTTCTTTGCGATTAGTTCTGCCTGACATTTCAGTTAGAGTTAAGAATCGTATTTATTAATACTAAAGTATGGGTTTTTACAAACAAAATGCCAAAATTCTTTAAAGCAGTGGTTCGATATTGTTATATGTATTTGATAAAGGCAAAATGTCGGATGCCATCTTTAATTCTGCTAAAAAACATTACTTAAATTGTTTGACAGAACAAATCGGGAAAAATGTGGCTTAAATGTCAATTATTTTCACAATAACCACGATAATGATTTCAGCGTAAAATATATATCGACGTCACAGTAAGTGATCACGTGGTTTTCTTATTTTGAAAATAACTAATAGTTTTCAAGTGATTTTATTTGCTCTGATAAGACAGTTTACGGCAGCCAGTCAGAAGCTAATGCAGGCCGAGATCTGGATATATGTGCTGTATAAAACTCAGCACTGTGTTTTTATCTTTCAGTCATTTTTACTGAATTTAGCCAATTTAACAGCTTTTATGAAGTATTTTAACCATAAAACCTATATTTTGATGGTTTAAAAGAAAAAAATATACAACCAAAAAAGATACACTGTTCAGTTTTTTTAAGAATGAGCCAACAATTTTATTTATTTCTGTGTGTAAATTCTTTGTGTAGTTTTCAATTTTAAAAATATTGTATTCTAAAAATATGAACTTCAAAAGCTTTCCAATGGTGTATTGCTTTTAATTTTTGGACCACAAATGAAGAAATTACAAGAAAATAAAATGTTTGCTTCTATACAATTCATCTGAAAATCCCGTCAAGTGGCCATCAAAGATGGCTGCCAAGATAAGGGATGTTCACTGTCTATTGTGCAGCGTGACTTGGATAGGAAATACGTTTTTGTAGTGACTAGTTGGGTGTTATACTTGACATTTCATAGGAATGTAGGGCACCAATAAACAGCTTTTCGCAGGATCTTTTCTAATAACAATAATGAAATTCGTTGAATGGGAGAAAAAAAAATCGCCCAAAATGTCCGATACCATCTTTAAATAAAATATCATTCTTTCTCGAATGTTAGACCCTTTGATCTTTTTCATTAGAAATTCACGCATGCGTCGCTCGGTTTTCATGTAATCATTTCACTGTAAAGTCAGCTACAAAAAAGAAAACCCCGACATTTTTTAAAGTTTTTGCCCTAACTAGTCCAAACTCTTTTGAAGTTGTATTTGCCACTTTCAGCTAGAAATAATTTTGAAACAATATAATATATGCACAACATAGAAGCAAGGCTGTATGTAACTATTTTTATAACCAGCCACCAGGGCTTTGGAAATGTTAATTTCGTCACTCCACTACTGTTTTGTTAAAAAATAAAGTACATAAAATGCGCAAAATCATTCATGGGAAAGAGGATTGAAACGGAAGCTAACACTTGAAAAGTTTCTTTTTCTCATCTTATCCCCGCTATCTTATTTCCCTAAATGGCATTCGATGAAAGTCTTATGGTTAGAAAAGCGTATAGGAAGAACCTCTCCAAGAACAGATCAAGTGATTAGAGTCGGGATTGGTGTAAGGATGGCGACTGACATACTTTAATAATGATTTCCGAGAGTTTGACTATATCACGTACATGATACAGATGTCTTGCGACATAATTTCTTTATAAACAATTTTTTAGCTACTTTCGTACACAAAAAATGTTAAGACGATTTTGACATGTCATGAGTTGTTACACAATACAAATCTTGAAATAAATCTCTGTAAGTGTTCATGCTTAATAAATATAAAAAAAAATAAGCACGATGGTGATTTCTGCATAAAATTATATCGCCAGAGCGATAATGATTTTTTTATAAAATCAGTGGTTACGTGATTTCCCCGTTTAAAAATAGTTAACTGTGCAGCGTGTCTCAAATAGGAAATACACGTAATGACGTGTGGGATTTTCTGCTGCACTTTTTACATAGCGGTAGGACGTCAATAAGCTGCATTTCACGGGATTTATTCAGTTAAAAATATTTTATTTTTTTTTATGAAAAAAAAATCAGGTCCAAACTCTCGGATACAATCTTTAAGTATATATAGTTGTAGCGTTAAGAAGTAGATAGACGTAAACATAAATGATACCAAGTGCCCATATAACGTAATCGCGAAAGTGAGTGGTCATGTGGTTTCATAGCTAAAAATAGATGTCCTTGCAGCATGGCTCAGATAAGAAATACATTTTTGCAATGAGAAATGGGGATTTATATTTCACTGTTTACACTGCTCTAGGGCATCAATGAGCAGTAGTTGCAATATCTTTTAAAGTAAGAATAACTTATTGGGTTATTTTAGAAAAAATATTTTGGTCGAAACTGTCGACTACCACCTTTAAGTTTGTTTTGTTCTCTCTGACTTTTGTAGATACGAAAATTTACGTAACGGTGCGGTACAAGCAAGAAGTCAAGGTCGACAATTTGTTTACGTCATCAGGAGGTATCCGAATATTCTACGACAAACAGATCCCTATTCCAGACATTTGTTCAGATGACGTAAGTTGGTTTGTCAAGGGACGTTACTCGTAATATTCAAGTTAGCTTGTGTTACCTCCCTTTCAAGAAGTAACTCCTTATATGTAGAAGAATGGTTATTTATCTACTTTCTGAGAATTGATTAAATCACTTCAGACTGACATAAGCACATAAAAACGTATCTTGTAAAATAAGATAATAATGAGCGAAAGTTTTTGAGTATTATGATTAAAATAAGGAAATTACATGAAATACAAAGTACATGAAATATCTACCCACAAGAGAGTTAACTGATAAAATACTTTCATTTCGAAAAAAGGAAATAGCTGATAATCACAACTGACGGCAAAATGTTTCGTACTGAATTATGTGATGACTTTGACCATGCAAGATAAAAGGCGGCCATGTTTGCTGAAAAAAACAACAAAAAAACATACACAATGTGCCGCCATGATTTGCTTGTGTTTTTCTTTTTTTTTGCAATAATTATATCGCAGGGACACAAGTATGGTTATTGACGACTTCTATCTCCTTATTGCTGGAGAGGGAGTCCCCAGTAGAACCACCGGCACGCCGCAAGTCATCTTTAAAGCCTTCCTACATGAAAGTGTGAAATCACTCACACTCACGCCGCGAGACTGAGGTGTTACAAGTCTGTTACTCTCACCTCCATTACGCGCGTCTTGGAATACTTAACAATGTCGCCAATGTATAATTTGAATATGCGGCATTATATGCCCAACCCTGTTCCCACGCTCAGGTCCCTTCCATTGTTGTTAAATACAATGTACTGGTGCAACCCCTACAAGTAAAAACTAATGGCACCGCCTTCTGATTGGTTAAAATCAACCTTGAAATGTCCTGTAATGAACTCGGTCATGTCGTTTGTTACTGTCTATAACGAAGTCGCCCATGCCATAAGTTACTGTTGCTACACCGCAAGAACAACATCTTGTGCCACTTACTCAATTGTTGTTGTCATAATTTGAAACGCTATAAAGATAAAGTCAATGTTATTCCATCTGGTTTTACCATCTCAGGTGTTGTTTATTTTTCTAACCTGCCAACTGGTTGTATAATATAAGCACCGCTACAGGCAAACCAGGCTTAATGACAAAAAATTATTTCTTTTTTTATACCTAAAAAGAATTGAATATTTTTCTAGTATGAAGTTTAAATCATTTCTCTGATGCGATTTCGACTAATGGTTAATTGAAAATGACGATCAGTCGATAATCTACAAATTTTGAAAAGTTTATATTTAAAAGAAATCAGTAAAATCTAAAACAAAAGTGCACCGTTGATGGCCTGTATGCATTTTACAAAAAAGGTTCGACGTATAATACGAACCTAAAACGAAGAAGTATTTAATAACACATATAGCTATTGTTTATTTATTCTTTGTTTAGAAGTTCATTTAAAATAGTTTTACACTTAAAAGCATGGTTATTATCAGTACATTCGAAGTTGTCGTTTTAACGACTTGACACCTATAATCGTCATTTTCGACGTCATTTACTCGACGTCATTCAGTCAGTCGGAACTCCTCGGGTAATTCCGTCCTCGGGACAATTATCCATCGGATGTATCTGGTGCAATGATACTTACAGAAATCACGATCGTTTTGTTCGCAGGATATCGGAAGAAGGATATATCTGAAATGTAGTTCGCACAAAACATAAACAATGCAATCGTTTGACAGCTGTGTGTCTGCTGCGCTGGGTATATTAAAAGTGGATGATTTAAATTTGAAACCACCACAAATTGAAGTTTTACATACATCGTACTGTATTGAGCTAGCATCCGAGATGTCATCTTTGTTTTGACGTCTGTCACAAAAGTAGTCCCATTTAGGGAAATGGCCGAGGTGATCCGACAACCTACATACATCCGAGAGATGATGCGTGAATTATCCGAGGTGTTCCGATTGGTCATTAAGTCTGGGTTTTCTTGTAACGGTGATTTAGTGAAAATACGACGTCATTTTACAGGTGTACGGACCAACGCATGACGTCACGATGGTGCGACTACCTGACTGTGGAACACAGAACATTAAACAACAACAACTGACCTACCAGTTACTGAACTATTTAGACAGAGGCCTGCACATTAAAATGGAGAATGGGAACATTATTGCAACACGGTTATGTCGGTAAGTAGTCCGACATAAATTGTACCCATTATTATGTAAAGGCGTTATCCGGCAGTTTATACCAAATTAATTTTTTGCCAAACATAAAAAATATTAGTCCATAACATTTTTATTTCACATGTCAGATACTTATTAAATTTTATATTATTCAGAATTCATATTCAATTACCTTTCTAATAATGTGTAGATTTACACATCCAATTAGCGATTTAGTGACGTATTGCATTTTCTTAGGAAATATATAGGAAATTCCTCAGTATGCGGCGTGGAAAATGGCTTAGCAGCGGAAGGGTTAATTGCTCGGTGATATGTTTTATTTTAAGTCAAATCAAATATAACTTTGCTTTACAGATGTAGTATATTCGTATCTTCACAATCCCTAAACAATGGCGAAACAACGAAACTGAACCGAGGACAGCCAACCCTAATTTATGACGTTTACAACTACTTCGGGGTGGCATTTGATCGTTTTCTGCGCGGACAGGGTCCCAAACCTAGCGCCGAGGTGGTCATCGGGTTTGGTCAGCGGTTTGACCTTGCCACCGAATCTGTCACCGGAATGCTAATATCAGCAGTCGTGTTTCATGTTGAGGCAAACAACCTTCTCACAACGGTAAATATTGACTGGCAAAAATATTTTTCAAGGACTAGACCCTGACTAGTTACCTGGACAAAAATGACTTGTCCGAAAATATGCGTCGTTTTCAATTAACAAACACAGCAACACATTTGTCATATCTCCAACTAACAAACAAGGTATAACAACAAGCTGTTTCTTTTATATTTTGTCTAGAAGCATGTATATATTGCTCGTTGTGACTGGCTGTTTTGGACAGGTGCGTGCGTTGTACATGTGCCGCCTTTATGTGTTGTTGATAAATGCTCCTGGCGTGAAACTGATTGTCTTCATCGCTAATTAGAAACCACTGTTTATTTGTCACTTGTCCGACTGCCCATTTATGAAATGTCCGGGACTAATGAAAAGATCAATGACCAGTAGCCCGAAACTGAATTTGGACTTGTCCGCGATGTCGGGCTATCGTTTTTTTTCCAGCCCTGATTACTGCTGTCAAAGGTGGTATCGGACAGTTTGCCCGTATCATATTCATGTAACAATACCTTACCACTGCTTTGGAGGATTAGTACATAATTTCAGCATAAACTCATACCTAAGTAAAGACGGTTTTGAACACTGCTTACAGTGTTAGACTATACAAATAGCAATGAAACCACTATAAAGTTCAATCAATAAAATCTATAAATAAGCACGATAGTGATCTCTGATATAAATAGATACCGACGTCAGAGCGGATTACCCGGATGACGCTATAACGTAATCTAAAAAGCAAGTTGTCAAGTGTTTTTTTCTAGTTCAAAATAGCTGTCTCTGCAGCGCGGCTCAGATAGGAAATACATGTTTGCATTGAGGAATGGGGATTAATGTTTCATTATTCACAAAGATGCATGGCATCATGATCAGCATTTTGGAAGATCTTGACAGGTAACAATGACTTACTTGGTTATTTGAAAAAAATATTTTTTGTCCAAACTGTCGGATTCCACCTTTAAAGGTGATAACCGACAGTTTGAACTAGATTTATTTTGCAACCACAGAAATAAGTGCTACCTGCGAAATGCTGTTTATTGACGTCCTTAATCTATGAGATAACTGTACCATAGCACCTCACTCGTCGGAATCTGTCATCTTCGACCCAGTCAGTTGTTACTTTGTATTTTTTATATTAATCTAACTTTGTTAAATAGATCAAATGGCATTTTATTTATTTTCGAGACCTGCTAAAAGTGAATTAACACCGATGAACAAGACATTGAATGGTGTTTAAAAACTTTCATTTTGAAAGACTACTAAACCTTGGTCTTTTGCTTTGCCATCCAAAACCAGACGATGACAGTTCAACACCAACGTGCGGCAACTAGGACGAACCATTAACCTAATTTTGGAGCCATTTCAAGACTGTTCACTAATAGATAAATACACACATATTCGGTTGAATAAAACATGTTATTTGTTGTTTTTTTTTGACGGAAGACCCTAAACACATGTCTGGGTAGAACTACCCGCGCACTGCAGGAAGACCTTCCCACATTAAGTCTTTCGCCCCGAACGGGACTAGCACCTACGCGGTGAGAGGCTACGCAGTCAGAGGAGTTACAAGTCGGCGACTCTATCAGTACGCACTGGCGCCACCAGCCCTGAGGAAAAAAAAAAGTTTCAAGCAAATGTTAAGAAATGTTAAAAGTCTATATTCGTTGACAATTCTGTTTTTTATGTAAATAATTGCATATAGCCAGCCTTTAAGATTACTGTCTAACTATTATCTTCTTGTTCTCTGTCACAGATTACATGCTCGAGCCCTGTCTCACCAAACCTCGAGATATCCAAGTCTGACAGCTACGATCGGTATATCGACAACATGGTGAAATGCAGTACGAATATGGAGTCCATGGAATTTTGAGTGATGACGTCAAGCGTGTGGTTTTGATAGAAGTATATTATACGCCGATTTGAGGATCAGAATCCTTCCGCTTAAAAGTTCCACCATTCCAGCATCGGTACTTTACAACTTCTCGGTCGTTTCTATCAAGGCAACGTCATTTGTATGTTGAATGACTAAGGGATTTACGATTTGTAGTACGATAAGTTGTTTTTGTTTCACAATATTTTGGAAACTGACACTCGATGTAGTTTTTCAAAGGTTAAACCTATTTTTTTATTTACACTGTATTTTGACTTCTTTTCTGAAAGCAATCCAAAATTTTTGGGTGAATAGTTACTGTTCCGTTTAAAACATTATGTTGCACCTAAATAAATGGGACTGAGGTTGGTCCCTAGAAATGACCGGGGTATTTCATGGCGATATTACAATATTCCGCCCAAGTTCTTATTACTTCATTAACAGGATTTTCTTCAGTAGAGCTGTATCAGCGTAGGATCTTAAGGAAAGGACTGAACTCAGGAGAAAAGGGGAATAGATTTTCGACAGTATTTTCAGTGCTTTGATTTTTGCGATTGGTTAGGAATAAGCCCAATATTCACCTGACAGTCAGGCAGCACATTCTGAGTAATGTAGTCATGCAACTTGCCATGTTTTATAAGTGGGTTATAGTGGTTATTTTAATTTTAAAAAAGCACCACGCACTTGCAGATTTCTTTTTCAAACATTTTTATTTTTCGGAAAAAAAGCAAACGCATACATTTTGTCAAAACAATATGTGCTTTTCTGAAAATATATCTATAATCCCATATACATAACAATACTATGAACCCCACCTTATTATTGCCATTCCTGAACCCCAGAAAACTAACAGTGGTATGCATTTATTTTTGATTGTAACATGATTAGGACGTCATCTTGACGTCATCTTATGGCAATGAATTTATCCTTTTGTGAAAATCATGATGGGAAGATCTCTCCTTATTGGTAGATTGATATATTGAAATATTTTAAGGCATAGTAATGTTCGGAGACATGTTTTATTACTAACCACTGTCAACACATCCTTTGATATGATGTATGAAATGATATGACTTGTTTCAAGTCCCAATCATTTATTTATGTTTTCGGAACGAATGAACCACGGGCGAATCCAGAATATTTTCTTTTGGTGGCGGAGGGCGGTATGGGGTGGGGGCGCATCGCAGTAAATTAAATAAAATCGACCTGAGCAGTCAACATTAGAAATTGTACTTTAGGTATATTCAAGCTAACATGAATGTGTTTTCAAAACTCTATTTTTTTACCTGGTTTAGGGAGGAGGTCGCATTTCCCCATTCCTACCCCCCACCTCCATCCCGCTCATGAATCCATCCCTGGAATACCCGTTTAGAGTGGTTTTAACGAGATGTAATATCTAACAATTTAAAAAAGTATTCAAAATCGTGTGTGTTTACATTATGGTATTAGATGCATAATTGTCGTATTTCATATCTTGATGCTGGATGGTTATGACCGAAAG
The DNA here is from genome assembly GCA_007844125.1 of Sinonovacula constricta. NCBI lineage: Eukaryota > Metazoa > Mollusca > Bivalvia > Cardiida > Solecurtidae > Sinonovacula > Sinonovacula constricta. The sequence continues at coordinate 29,366,516 of CM017565.1, forward strand.
ACATTTTTAATATTTGAATACAATGACTTAATAAACTGTTTCACCGTTTGGTTTCTCAAGATATTTCTATGTTAGGGGAGATAATCCTGATTCACTTTTACATTAAAACCAATGGACAATAGCCAACTTCTATTATAAGTTAAAGCTGAATTATTTTTTTTAGAAAAATCTTATCTTGGTTGACAGCTCAGAATTATAACTTTGATATATATACCACAAAGAAATCTGAATTTAACCATAGAAAAAGTGACAAAACCATCATTTTTTAAGGTTACTAGGGGAGATAACTCATTAAACAAAATTATCAAGGGGAGGTAATGAACTTCTGTCACAGCTTGTACAATTTGTCAATGTCATCTGTCACTTGGATTTCCGATGTGACATCGATATCTATTTTTAGCAGAGACCACTATCGAGTTTTATGCACAGTTGGAAATAATATACATTAATTCTGAATTATTTTTCCGCAATTATATCTTTCCAACAATTTAGTTTGTGTTTACAACGTGTTTATTAAGACTAAAGTATGGGTTTATAGAAGAATGATGCCCAAATCCCTACAGCAGTGGTTCGATATTGTTATATCTATTTGATATAGACATACTGTCGGATACCGCTTTTTAAGTCGCTCCAAATGAGGGCTGGTTGCTTTTGATTGTTTTCGTTAATCTTTAGTGACATATTCTCAATTGTTTATTTTATTTGTACAGACTGCATTATTTCACTACAGATTGTGTCCCTTTATTTTAATGATAGTGTCAAAACGGCTGTGTCAGCCGTGTCAGGGTCAATTTAACCAAAAAAATTAGATGTGTTTATTTTAATAAGGGTTTCGCCAGAAACCAAATGGTAAAGATACGTTGATGAAATGTTGTTAAATTCTTGTGCATGTTTTCCATTGTTTTGTTTTTTTATTTTTTGCTGAAGATTTGTTTAGAATGAATACTAAAACTATAAATTGTGTCATATTATCATTTACACAACAACAACAAAACACACAAAAGAAATCACAGGGTAACACAATACATGGCCTGGTCGATTTAATTTTACCAAGTGGGGCGGGGGGCTACAGTAAAACGGTTTTCAATAACGCAATAATTTTAAAATTGGTCACTATCCAGTGCTATTTACAGAAATATTTGCAAAAGCTTTGAATTTGATGGATATAAATACAAAGCTAACTTTTTAATACAAGGACATTAATTATTTCTTTTAAACCCTGAGTAAATCTTTTGTTACAGTAAATAATCTTATTCACATTGATATATTTGTTTCGTTCTTTTTATGTGTTTATTGTTTCATTGGTTTATTTTTTGTCGTAAGGTCTTACGTTACTGCTTTTTTCGTTATTTGTATTGTTAATTATTTAACTTACCTTCTTATTTTTAACTGTCATCAACCTTTATTTGTTATTTATGATAATTTTATCTTCTTTTAATGTAAATAATAAAAAAATCTGCTGTTTTTTTCACATGTGCAACATGTATTTTCTTGAATAAAAATATCCATTGTGCTTTTTTGTTTATTTTTTATGACATATTCATGGTGACTGCATGTATCACATTATCGTATCTTTTGTTAAGAAAGACTGCAGACACACACACGCACGTACACAAACACACACACAGATCTCAATCACTTATTTATGCTTTCGGAACGAATGAAACAAGGGCGGATCCAGAAAATTCTGGGGGGTGGAGGGTGGTATGAATCATATATATATATATACTCCGACTCTAAGTAACACCTTAGCAGTCAACAGACAAAATTTACGTTAAAGGTTTAGTATTTTTAAGCTTACAAGGATGTGTTTTCATAACTCTTCTCTTTTACCTGGTTGATGGTGGAATGCATCCCCCGCCCATTGATCCATCCCTGGTATATCGACATCTTATCTTTTGAGAAGGAAGTCCACAGACAAATGTATGGGTGGAACCTTCTGCGCTTCGCCGGTCAGCTGGAAGAACTCCCAAAATGAAATATTTCTATCCATTACGTTATCGAACCCAGGCATTAATATAGAAGAAAGTTGGAATCAGCGATGTAATTAAAATATGCCATTAAATTCATATATATATTTTTTATTTGTGCATTCTTAGAAAAAACTGGGATCAAACTAGAATATAAACAATCAAACAAGTAAATTCAATTTTAATTATGTATCTCAACCAATGAATAGCACTGGTCCACAAACTATAATAACGTCGGTCTACTACAAGAGCAAAGCAAAAAAACACAATTAAAAAAGTAACATCAAGAGCGGATGCAGAAAGTTTTGGTGGCTTCGACCTAAGCAGTCAACAATTTTTTATTAAAAGCTTAGTATTTTTAAGTAACATGTATGTGTTTTCACAACCCTACTCTTTTACCTGGTTTGGTGCATCCCCCAATACTCCTCCCTGGGTAAAATCCAATTCACATGATTAGCTTAATTTATATTGAATACAACTTTCTATATTTCCTATTTCCTTATGTGACGGATTTGGAAGACTGCTCAGTGTTGTTTGTGGCAGTGTGTAGTAAACATATTGTCTTGTCCAAAAACAGAGATCGTTATGTCGTGTCCAGGTTTAAAACCCGGTGCAGACGGCTATTAAATACCACGTGGCAACGGGCGCCTTTTAGGCAACCAGTAAAAATAATCATACATCTGGACATTTATTTTTTGTAACTTTTGTTACTAAAAAAAATTGATGATTGAATGAGAGTAAACAATGACAACGTCGTACTTATGTATATATAAACTTATGACAATTTGTAGAAGAAAATAAAACAAATAAAAAATCAAATTTGTTTTAATTAATTCAATTAAGTTATTGTATATGCCAAACAGACGATAAGATTTATACTGAAACTGTGCAATAAATTCGATTGGCAGCTGAGCGACGGTGCGCCGGTGGTTCTACCCAGTCATTTGTCTGGGGTCTTTCTCCAGCAAAACAGAGGGGCGTGGCTAAAATGATCATAACTGGACGCTACGATGTATCTCAAAAACAAAACACAACAAAAAGACAACATTTGATTGGGAATTTCTTTGGATTTGTTAGCTATCTCGCAACGGCAGATACAATAGTGACAGGTGGATGAATCGTGCTGTTTTATAATATGTCGCTCATATTTGATCCGACCCGCCTATTTGTTTAAAACATTTCATGCCCATGTAATTTAACCCTCCACACTTAAGAGTAATTTAGTACACGAGTTAAATGAAACAAAAACAAGACAGCTAAACGTTCTTTTTCAGAGTTAAACTAATCAAATTTAGATGCAGTGGGTTTATGAAATTGAAAAGAAAAGTGAAATCTAGAACTATGGTCGATGAATATTTTCATTTGGCGTCCTTTCAAGAAGTGCAGTAAGTGTCACTTGATGTTTTTGCAAACGCTTGCTTCTTCCGGTTATGTTATAAACCAAGGTGTTTATAAAGCGTCTGTCGGATAGAAGATTGTCGTCATGGTAACTTCCCTTGAGTGCGTCATCATTTGGCAGCCATTTTGAACCAGGTCTAAAAATAGCTTGGATTCTCTGCAGAATGTAAGAAGAAAACATCTCAGGAATTTACTCAATAAAATGGACACCGATCATAATTTTGATAACACTAAACTTCCCTTTGTATTGTATGTAGGTAACAAAATATATTGGTGTCAATCTTATGGATTTTTTACATTTAAATTCTTCTTAGAATAAGACTAAGAAAAACTCTCCTTAAGTTTTTTTAAGCTTTTGGTATCAAACGTTGATTGCTTTCTTTTTATTATTCACAATCTCTAAGAGAATCATTTATTTTTTTATGACCGGAAGGTCGAAGTATGGCATGATGCGCGTCGTCTATTTTTTCAATCAGTCTACTAAGCAGTTTTTATGCGAATAATTTCTCATTTACTAGTAGGATTATTTATTCGTTGTAATTCCCCCAAAGTTGCATGGATGGCCGATATTATTGAAATAACTCAAATAGCATTGTTTTTCCTGAGTTATTGCCAGCTGTTATTATTTTTGCAATTAATTGTGCGGACAATCAATACTTTGTTGCTTATTGGAATCGCTTATTCCTGCAAACATGGATATCTGCTACCGATGCGCGGTTGCGCATAAGGTGAGATAACTCTAACTCCAAAGTTATCTGCACTTTGATGGTTATTTTCTTCTTAACAAATTCTTATGCATATACTCGTAGCACCTCCCCTGTCCCTCTTAGCAGCATCTCCTTATAGATGAATCGTACTTATGAGCATATTACAGGAATGTCGAACCTTTCGGCATGCAATTCTTCTTTTTCCATTTTCGTATTTGTTGCATGTCGTTTGGTAATATATTATCTAGGGAAACCCTGAGTCTGTAGATGTAAATTTTATAATGGGCATACATACATATAGTATCCTTCGATCACCATTTATGTATACTTGTTGTTGATTTTAACTATAAGGCGAGTTGGAAAATGGCCCCGATCCCTCTACATATTGTACAGGGATAAAAAAATATGTAAAACAATGATGTATCATGCTAACAAAACGAACATATAATAAACTGTGAGCCAGTCGTTTTAAATAAGAGTTAATTTTATATGGTTACTTATAATGGAAGAAGAAGCAACTGCTATGAGGTTATTTGTTTACGCCGCTCTGGAGAGTAGTGCCTTTTATTTAATGCATTTTGTGGAGACGTTGGAGTAGCAGGCAATAACAGGAAATCGCAGCTGCTCGGTGAGACCCCCCCCCCACCCCACTCGCATGCAACAACAAACTGTAGACTGCAATTTTAGTAAAAGAAGCAGGTATTAATGCGAATTCGCAGCTATTTGGCGACGAGGTATTGTACTTACATGGGAGACTGGCCCCGGAGTGCGGAGAAGACAAACGATAAAGCAGACGAGAATAGGTAACACAATGGCAACAGCAAGGAACCAGCCGAACGCCTCAGTCCAGGCCGGATACAAGTACGTCCCATAAGATGGCGGCTTGTAGTGAACGAATGACAGCAGAACTAGAGACTGTATAAAATAACATTAATTACAGGCGTGTGTTTATTTATATGTATATGTGTATGTAAATGTGTGTATATTATACATAAATATAAAGACAAGCATACAAAATCACATTTTGTTTCAATGACCTTCAAAGAAAAGAAAAAAATACACATCTTCAGCGGTTTAAGATCTGCATTAAAAATCGACACAGGTTCAATTTGTCTGAATAGCAAAAGCAGAGGGAGAGGCATCCAAAGAGAAAAAAACAACAGTTTAAAACTTTTCCTAGTATGTTTACATTATAAACACGGTGCGCAAATAACATCAAAAACAACAACAATATTTATATATAACAAAATATATAAAACCGCTATTTTTTGGAGTGCTATTTATATCGTCTACTTACCAGGTATGCTATTGGTGTAAATATGGACCCGTTTATCCGTAGTATAGCTGGCATAGGCCGTCCTAACATCAACATCAAGTCTCGGCTAACACGGTCAGTACCTGCGAATTGCAATTGGCAGATAATATTAATGATCGTCATTTTAGAAGACCATCGAGATTTTAAATAAAAAATAACAACAACATAGCAACGACACAATTATGGTCATTATAACAGCGTTTGTGGTGGTGAAAGACCATCTTCAGAACCGACGACGCACCGCAGGTCAGCTGGAAGACCTGTCTCAATTAAGTAATTCGCTCGACCGGGACTCGAACCTATGCAGAGAGGCCAAGGAGTCAGAGATATAACAAGTCACCAACTCTACACCTCAACCACGAGCGACCCTCTGTTTTGTAAACATACAATACACCCTCCAATACAGCGCCCGTGGAGTAGTGGTAGAGTCGCCGATGACTACTTAGCCTCTCACCGCGTGGGTTCGAGTTTCGTTCGGGGCTTAAGGACTTAATTTAAGAACGGCTTCCATCTGACCTGCGATGTGCCGGTGGTTCTACCAAGACATTTGTCTTGGGTCTTCTACCACTAAAACAGCTGGACGTCGCTATAATGATCATAACTGATCGATGAGATGTATCTAAAAACAAAACAACAACAAAAACAACACAAAACAACAGCCTGCAGTAAAGGCTTATCAACATATGTATTAAACTTGCTGATAAGCCTTTTCAGCTTTCAGTGAATGCTTTAACTGTAAAACGCTTTTTAATGAGACTAAGTCAAAGCAAGACAGATCTTTATAATAACCATATTATTATATAGTATTATGTAATGTCATGTTATAATAATTACTAGATGAAACAGTCAGAAAATAAAATTAAATAACGGAATAAATTAACTGTATTTAATTATATCGTCTAAGATTATTTTAAATCTTTGTAACACCCGTTTGATAATCTTCAACCCAAGAACGGTAATCTAAAGCAGAAAAAGTATTGATCTTGAATAAAAATGCATTACAACATAAAGTTTAGACTAAATACATGTAGCCTAGTAAATTAATACAAAACACAAGTTAATGGGGTACATTGGTGAATAGGAAATTGTCTCCCTTGTTAGTTAGTATCCGAAGTATTCCAAACAGTAGGTAGGTCCTTTTAGTTGAAATTCAATAGTTTATCAGACAGAAGTAGTGAGTTTTGATAGAAAACGTGGAAACTATTCTTGTTCAAAATCATTCTTTTGTTCTGTTTATAAAATAAAGTTTAAAGTGGATCTACATGTGCATGTATATGATTTACTAGTTTTTTTTAGCTAAAACGGCAAAGATTAGTTCAAAAGCGTCATTTTTTATTCTCTCAGCCATGAACGAATACGATCTTTCAAAGGGCAATGTGTTCACACACTACTTTATAAGAGGAGCTAACATTTTATTTCATTATGCATAGTGCCTCAAAAATAAAATATTTTGTTATCTTTAATATTTTTTTTTTGGAAGAAATGCAAAGTCTTCCAACATTGACAATGTTTTTAAATAAGTGGTTAGAATATCCCCAAAATGGCGTAAGTTACATGACCTGTGTAAAACATATCTATTGGAATTAAGAAAATAATATTTAGAAAATTTAGTTTCATGTTTCGTGAATAAAACTATCTTTTGATTTATATGCTGCATTACTAAGGGAAATATCTTCAAATTCTTCAAAACTACAAAACAGTCATGAAGCACTCCTCCATGTGAAAACTCTCAGAATCACGCGAATTACCGTAGATCCACGTGAAGACAACGCACTCGCAGAAGCAGACGAAAAGAACTGACCAGGCGACAGCGTACCAGTCCAGCAGTTGAAATATGTACATCCCGCCCTTTAAAACAGCGGGTACATGTCTATCGTCTGATACATGGCAATTATGCAGTTTGCAAAGTAAAAGTAAATCATTTTAACCATATGCTTATAAATTTAGAAACAACTTGAATTGTGCGTTTGTATTTTGAAAGCCAGCCCCTTACCGGTTCGAGTGACATTCTGGGCGAAACATTATGTGGAGCGGTCTTCTAGCCGACTTTAGTGAACTGATCGTTCTAAGTCTATGTTTTACGTATATGTTATCATCATAGTGACGCTTAGCAAATTTGGTAGACAAAAATCCCAAACAAATGCCGGCGCATCGCAGGTCAGCTGGAATACCATCCCACATTGAGTCCTCCGATCGGGACTCAAACCCACGCGGTGGGATGCAGAGCATTCGGCAGCTCTACCACTACGAAACAGGCGCCCCAATCTCCACATATGTGATTTTCATTCACCATTATTAAGCTGGACATCGACATAATAACCACGAATTGTGTCTGTAGGGTGTGTATTAATGAGAGAAAACGTTTGGCAAAGCACTTAAAATATTAAGTTAATGGAGCCAACTTCTATTAAAACAAACACATGCATTTATTTTGCGAAATGATTGATTGCGAAATGATGCTAATCAACATTTTTTAGTGAGATTCACCATGTATATACTTACCATTGTGCAGAGCGGTAGGGTGAGTAGGAAGAATGTCACATTCAAGCTTATCACCAGACACAACCTTCTTCCTCCGTAGAACCAGGAACTCTGAGGCCACAGTGCCTGAAAACTGTTCATCACAGTTTCAGATGAAAGAACCTGAAAAGATCGAAAATTTATTAATCGATATTAATCATACGCATTTTTAAAAATACTTTCTCTTGTATAATAATTCTTATACTTAATATGCAAATTGTTATTATAGACAGGTTTATTTATGTAGTAGCCGCGCGATAATTTGACCGTTGTATGCAAACACAGACCGGTATATTTTACATATGTTTAATGCAACAAAACAATGCATTTCAGAGAAGAAACATTTTGTCTAGTGGTAAAGCTCTTGTCGTGATAAAATATTGTTCGGTTTCGAATTCTGATAGAAACTTTTTTTTAATTAGCGAGCAGCAATTCTGTGTGTTTTAATGTTAGTATCAGGCACATGTAGTTAACAGACATATATCTGTTCCTACAATTTAAAGATTTAGCAGCGTCAAATAGAAACGTAAGTGTCCGATAAAGGAAGAACACTTTTCACTAACGTTTTGCAGGTAAAATTAATGTAATTTTATCCCCTAGATAAATGTGTTAAAATATCATATTTTACTTATTGTTCACCTGTGTATGGTAAGTTTCTTTATATTAACTATTTTAATAAAAAAAACACAATCTGCCGGATTCGAACCAGTGCAGTTATCGATGATGTGCATCTTTACCACTAGCACACGTCCTCTTTTTACAGTTTACGATGTATACAGTGTATTTGGGGTGTTATATGATCCAAGTTGATGAATATTTACCTGCCTCACCTGTATATCGTAAATGCAGTGAACCGTGGATGCTCAAATTACCGTGCTGCCACTATAATGGGAGCGAGTATAAAATTTTAGTATTGAATTCCGCTCTACATTCGAGGCTTTACGGTAAATAAACACCTTGTCAGCGTGATTTCTTTACAAATCTAAGAAGTTCCTTAACACTTTGCGCGAATTCGTACAAACAAAATGAAAACTGTGGACTACATATTGCTAAAAAAGCTTGGTAAGACAGCAAATGTTGATTGATTTGGATCTACACTGCTTGCCAAAATCTGAATGATAAAAATGAAGCATAACCTACCTGTGAGTCCAATCCCACAAGAATCAAGTTGATAAAGAAAATGGCCGACCAGAGCTGAGGCAGCGGGAAGTAGTTGAATGCCGTCGGGTATACTGTGAAGCCGAGGGCCAATCCTGCCAGAGTAGGAACCAGAATAGGTAACGTCATGGTGACGTCATGCAGATTAGAGTGGGTAAAATTTAATATCTCCAGGCTACAGCAGAATATAATAAGTATGGTTATTGTAATCAATAAATGCATCTCTGTTGTCTTTTTCAATAACTTGGTTAACGCGCGTGATTTATTGTTGTTGTTGTTGTTTTGACGTTTCGCTGTAATCTAAAATATAACTTTTTTTTTTTGCAACGTGTATATTACGTGTACGTGTATAGATCTTGTTATAACATATTCGAAAAATGTGGCAACTGTTACTTACACATTACTCTTTTAATGAATTAATACTGCATGGGCTCGCGAAAGTAAGTCTCGTCATGACATGCATATTTGTAATAAATACAGAGCATTATTATTAAAAGGATTTAAGCTGCGTCCATCAAAGGTGTGGTCAAAGTAATTTGATGTCACTGTTTTCCTTTCTGTTTTCCATTTACGCTGAAGATGCATCTCACTTGGTTATAACAGAACAGATTAAGATAAGTTCTATGCATAACGGATTATATCCATTTAAGGCAAAGGTCAACTTGTAAACTACAATACGTATTGGTTTTCTTGCATTACGCTCTTGTCTAAGTATTGAGGGATCTAAGGTGCCGCTGATCATCAGGTGTTGTTGAACCAGATCTAACGTTAAACATGAGGTGATGTTAATCCTGCGGTGACATTAAGCCTAAAGTGACGTTTAACCTGGGATGAGGTGACGTAAGGTAGCGTACCTGAGGTGACGGTAGTCTCCATGGAAAGGCCGCTGTCGTGTGCCATCACGCCAAGGATAGAGAAACAGATAAGACCATTCAGAAATGCCGAGAAGAAGTCGCACACTGTACTCACAACCGAGTGTCTGCAACAGTTAACATTTTTCATTGGAAAACAAAAGTATACCAATTATACTGAATTCATCATTTAGAGTATACCTAAGCGACGTACATTCAAAACCATGGTGAAACTGCAGCATAGCAACATTTGGTGAACTTTTGTTTGTTTATTTATTGGAATTATTCTCCCACTAACAGTATTTCAGTTATCTGGGGACGGCGTCCACTTGAAGCAGATGTAGTGCTGCCTTCACTGTGTATAGCATGCCGTGAACACCTGGCATTATATCACACACTGTCACATTATCCCGACACCGCGTCAACCAGTCGTGAAACTACCCTTATATTTTGTTGAGCGTTAGCAAGGGAACCCTGGGCCTCCCGTACCTGGAGCTGACGCTCTACCGACTGCGCTACCCGGTCCGGTCATGAACTTTTGTTGTACATGCAAACACTTTCAAGGCCATGGCATTTAATCCGCATTCTATTCATTTGGTATAAATGGCATTTTAGCAATATTTCCTTTCCGCTACAAGTCCGGCATTATCGTCTCAAATCAGGCTCACTGTTAACCATCGTCATAATAAATCAGATTTAATAAAAAATAAATGACTTATAAGCATGACATTTACCTGAGACACGAAGTTAAAGTAGTTAATTGAACTGGATATATTAACCACGAATTGTACGTACACCTGTGGTATTTGGACCATAGCTTATTGTGGCTGCCAATAGTATGATTAAGTAACTTTTAGTAAACCATCTTAAATAACTTCTTGGCTTTAAAGGTGCTATCCGACAGTTTATCTATATCAAATGCATGCAAAAATATTTTGACCACTGAATTGGGGAATTTAAGCATAATTTCAGCATTAACTCATACTTAAGTCTAAATAAAGACGATTCTGAACACTACCTTTATTGTAAAGCAGCACAAAATGAGAAAAAATCACTCTCTATGTTATTTTTTCCACATCCACATATAAGCACGATAGCGGTCTCTGCTAAAAATAGACCACAAACTACACGGATGACGATATAACGTGATTTTAAAAGTAAGTTGTCAAGGTGTTTTCTTAGCTTTATATAATTATCTCTGCAGCGTGGCTCAGATAGAAAATGCCTGTTTGCAATGACGAGTTGGGATTTATGCTTCACTATTCATGCAGAGCTAAGGCGTCAATGAACAGTATTTTGCAGGACCTTTTCAGGTAACAATGATTTATTTGGTTGTTTGAGGGAAAATCTTTTGTCCAAACTGTTGGATACCATCTTTAAATATTCCTTATATAGCATCACGACCAGCTATATATGTTAAGGTTTTGTCAAATTGCAACCTACTGGGTATTGGTTTTGGTATCTCAATCTGGCGGTCCGGGTCCTATTCCCGGCGCCGCCGGGTTTTTTTTTCTTTGCATGCCTTGTAACGGCTATAACACATAAGGGTCTACCTGAGACACCTGGAGTAGAACTTGTTGTGGCTGCCAATGGTCAGTATGGCTCCCCAGCCGGGTCCCAGGGTATAGCACGCCATCTGGGAAGCCTCAAGCCACACCTGGTGAAATAAACGTCACAATATGACGTTATGGTTTCTTAGGTTATGACGTCACATAACGCATAGGACTACATGTGCACTACTGCGTCAGCCGTCAGATAAAAAGCATGCACTGTTATGTTAATTAAAAAGTTATAGAAATTAGAGAAACGAGTTGCAATGACGTCAGTTATAACGCTTGCAATGGCCAAATAGCGTCACAAAAGAAAATGGTACTTTAGCTAGGGCTTTTTAATCTGTCGGTCTGGAATAAATTAAAATCGCCGCGATTTCTTTTTCTCCAAAAAGGCAATTAAACTAAAAAGTTAAATTAAACAAAAAATTAAGGTAACATTCATGTATCATATATTTAACATACAGTTCTAGAATAAACAATATATTTTTCTTTTCAGAAAAATCTAGAACATAATCAAGTTCTACCTTTGGATCAGAAAGTCGGTCAAAGGTCGGTGTTAGGTAATATAGCATGCCCTGGACGGAACCTTCCAGCATGAGGGATCGAATCCAGAGGGCAAACATCAGGATGATAGGGATGAACAATGTTCCAAACATAACCTGGTTGAAGACAATGAATATGTGTTAGGTAAGATCAAGTACTTGTGCCATCATCCTTCTCATCATCATCATCATCATCATTATCACCATCATCATCATCATCATCATCATCATCATCATCATTATCATCATCAATATCACCATCGTCATCATCATCATCGTCATCACCAGCGCCATCAACATCGTCGTCGTCATCATTATCATCATCATCACCATCATCATCTCATCATCATCATCATTATTATTATCATAGTTATCATCGACATCATCAAAACTCTATAATCATCAAAACATCATCACCTTTATCACCATCGTCATCATCAACCACACCGACCCCAAACTATCACAACTATGTTCACAAATGTATATATCTCACTCCATGAATGCCCAACTCACTTTCTCTATAGATTTTATACTCTTGATTTGACACAGAGTGACCAGGAGCCGCCAGATGAAGATGTACAGGACAAAGTGCCACATTATTCCACCAAGGTCCTCTATACCCGGTGACAGCTTCAGTACCTCGAACCTGCAAGGAGACACCGTTCTTCAATGTACACAACGTTAACTGATTAATGTTTTCCTTGATGCCGTTGCCCCACGTGACAAACCTGTATACACTACACGTACTACTTGGTTTATGCCCATTCCAACTGTGATATCTTTAAATGATTTCATCACGGGAAGGGAACTTGAATGTATTGTGAGTCCTTGCAAAATACAAATTTTACAATTTAGATAACAACAAAACATCTAAGTCATCTTCGTAATCATCGTCGTCATCATTATTATCATCTTTACAGCAGCAGCAGCATTGACAGAAGCAGTCTTGTCGTCGTATTCATATTATCGTTGTCAAAGTAGCCATTGTCGTTATTGTGATTATTATATTAATAGTGTTTCTTTCCAAAAATATAATATGATTAAAAGCTTGCATAAATATCATATTTGTATATAAAGGTGGTATTCGACAGTCTTTTTCAACTAACCAAAAAAGTTAGTTAAAAAAGTCCTGCAAAATGATGTTGAATAATGATGTCCTAGATATGTGTGAACAGTTCAGCATAAATCCCCAATCGTCTGTGCGAACAGGTATTTCCAATCTGAGCCACGCTGCAGAGATAACTACTTTTAAGTGAAAACTTACTGTTGAATTTACGTAATATCGTCATCCGGGAAGTCCGCTCTGACGTCGATATCTATTTTTAGCAGAGATCCCTATCGTGCTTATTTCATGATTTGAAAGAATGAACATTTCGCGTGGTTTCTTTTTGCAATTTCATATCTCTAACATAAATACCATTTAAAATCATCCTCACTTAGACTAAAGTATGAGTTTACTTCGAAATCATGCTTTCATTCTACAAAACAGTGGAAAATATATTGCTACATGTATGCATTTGAATACAGGCAAACTGTTAAATACCACCTTTAAAACATAGTCGTACAATATTAAAATCATCTCAGCACAATTATATTTCACAAACAATACATGTATCCGAATTGATAGCGGCTCTGACACGAGTTTTGCTTAATACTACCATTTATGAAACGAGTTCAAGAAAAGTAATTAAGAGCATACTATCATTTTTCCTTGACGATTTTTATAAATGCTTGTATTGAATGACAACGTGTGCGAAACTTTAACAATCCTAGGTGAAATACTGGTATGAGACGATCTGCATTACGATTACGATGACGTCGTGTCGAACTAGTATGACTAGCTGTTTAACAACATCAACCCAATGACATCACTGTGTATAATACACAAATTAAGTGTTCCAGCTGAGATCGCACAACATGGTGTTATCCAAGAGGGTTCGAGGTTTGCTCTAACGAAGGCCATTTCCAATTCCTTCCAACTAAAACATTAAAAAAACTGAAAGAACAACAGCAACAACAACAAATATCATTGAACCTACTGCCAATATTGCTCCGCGGGCGTCATGGCAACCACCGTGGTGTCATTTAGACCGGAAATGACGTCAGCGCTTTTGTTTCCTACTGGAATGCATCCTGGACGAGTCCATGTTTGGTTACAGGAGGTCCATGGAAGCGTGGACTTAAAGCTGGACACGAAATACTCGAGGATCCATGCTCGGAGGATGTTGTAGTAGACATTGTTGATGAGGTTGATTCCAAGAAGGGTAAAGCCAATACCTGAATAATTTTAATAAAAAGAAGTTGACATGACAGACATCCGCAGTTGAGTGGTTGGGGGTGGGTGTGTGTGTGTGTGTGTGGGGGGGGGGGGGGGGGGGGCTATTTATAGCATTCAACCCACTCACTAAATTGGCACCCTCGCACCTCTTGGTGCTAAAACATTAGCGTTTGGATGATGATTAACTTAAGTGACGGCTATCGAGAATGTTGATACCTGCTACACATACTTCCTTAACTTTACGGATAAATAGGCCAGTTCCAATTCTTCGAAAGGTGGTAGGCCTATCCGCCAGTTTGCCTACTCCCACGTTTTTCTCTCATCGGAACTCCTCGGGTAATTCCGGTAAATACTTAATGAAATCACGATTGTTTTGTTCGCCGGAAGTCGGAAGAAGAATATGCCTAAGAAGTTCGCACAAAACATAAACATTGCCATCGTTTGACAGCTCTGTGTCTGCTGCGCTGGGTAAATTAAAATCGAATGATTTAAATTTGAAGCCGCCACAAATCGAAGTTTTACTGGCATCGTACTGTAGTGAGCTGTCACCCGAGCTGCCATCTTTGTTTTGACGTCTCTCTTAAAAGAAGTCCCATTTAGATAAGTGGCCGAGGTGATCCGACTACCTACTCACATCCGACAGCAAACTCCCCGCAGTGATTACTTCCCTTGACAGTACATTATATCACTGCCACCAGCAAGTTTTTCGCCCAAATACAGGCGGATAGTTTTTTTTTTTTTTTTTTTTTTTTTCTGGACTTATCTCCTCAAAATATAGTATCTTTCCTTTAAAAATATTAATTTATCATATTAAAAATAAAAAGTAACTTTAAATATGAAAAAATATGAAATTATGAAAGTCAAATTTCACCGTACTGTACAGAATACAACGTACTATACATACAGAAAACTAAACATGGATGATCACCTCCTTGCTGATTGTGCAAGCGAATTTCAGTCGACATTGCAACTTAAAGACAAACAAATTGAATATTTAAACTATGTTCTTAGTGGTAGAGATGCCGCTTTTTCTCGTCACATAAAAAACAATTTTGACTCTCTTTCGTGGCGTGTTTATGGAGGCCGCCATGTTTATTTCACGTGATACTCTATCGTCACGTGATCCTTGGTGGAGGCAGAGATTTATGTAGCAACGCTTGACGTAATCGCTGTGAGGAGATTGATCCGACAGATGATTCGTAAATTATCCGAGGTGTTCCGATTGGTTTTTTCTATGTAAAGGGACTTTACACTATCTATTAAAAACTAAAAATACCTTCTTGTTATCTCCCTTGTTTGTAGGTATTTTAAAATTATGGAAAATGTTATGTTTATATGTAGATTCAGCTGTCGTATATGACTCAATATGCGCCTGCAACCCCACCCCCCTCCCCCACCCCCTGACTTACTTATTCCCGGACCTTGGTCTGAAATTTCGAAAAGGTCAATATAGGTACTGCAGAAAACTTAAGATTTTTCCACTTGTAAACATTTTGAAAAACACTTAAGAGTGAGGCATGCGCATAAAATGGAAACTCATTGATTGAGATAAGAATTTAATAAAAAGTGTGAGCGCTAAAAAAGCAAATTAACAAGAAAATCAAAAGGTATCTGAAAATATCCACAAGGGAGATAACTAAAGCATTTCTTTCATTTCGAAAATGGCGAATATCAAATACATGTAACAATATCTAACCACTACTTTGAAGAATTTTGGGGGCATTATTTCCGAATAAATTTAAACTAATAAAGACGATTTTGAACAGTAAACTACATTGTGAGACAGTACCAATCGCGAAAAAAGCAATCTAAATGTTCAGTCTTTCCAACTCTATAAAACCACATAATTATGCCAAAAGATCAAGGCATGTGGCACAGCAGATGGAGCGTTGGATCCAGGTACCACAAATCCCCGTTTCAAACACGTGACATGCAGCTGCAAATCTATAAACATATCTTGATTGCTTACGTTTAGCTTTTGGATGGTAGTTCGAGAATTGGTCAGTCCGTAATAGACAGTACAAAGTGCGAAAACAAAAACACTCCAAATGTTCATTCTTTCCAAATCTATAAATAATCACGATAGTCGTTTCTGCTACCAATAATTAACGACGTCAGAGCGGATGAGCCGTATGACGATATAAGTGGATCTCAAAAGTAAGTAGTCGACTGGTTTTCTTAGTTTAAAAATAGCTTTCTCTGCAACGTAGTTCGGATAAGAAATACCTGTTTGCAAAGACGACTGAGAATTTATGCTTGACTGCTTACACAGATCTAGAGCATTCTCAATGAATACCATTTTTTTAGGACCTTTTCAGGTAACAATTACTTATTTGGTGATTTGAGGAAAGAAATAATCCCACCTGGCGGAAACCACATTTAAAATAAGTTTAAAGATAAAGCAGCAATTTGGGCAACTGGTTAATAAACATTTTTTCTTATCGAATTTATAGGAATCTGTTGATAATAATACCTTTAAAGAATGGCGATATTTCCCACACAGACATTGGACCCTTGCCCGAGAATTGCGACATCGACACTTCCAGAAAGAACAGAGGTATGCCGAACATCATCATGGTAATGGCGAAAGGTATGAGAAAAGCACCTGAAAGAAACCAATAGGAACAGTTAAGATGACTGATGAATGCACTTATAGTCATTTCTATTGTTTGTGCATGTGATTATTGTTGCCGTATATATAAAAAATACAAAAAATATTAATAATTATGAATAATCTCAATTTGGTCGCTTTAGACTTTCTTTTTCTTTGGATGAATTATAGATCATTTTTATTTGGTTGCTTTCGATTTTTAACCACGCAATTCTTTAACAACTTTTTCACGACTTTTTTTAGCCTAAAGTACTAACTCTAAGATAATCATATCTTAGAGTAAATCAAAACATCGATGGTACTGTAGTATTTAGTGCTTGCTATTTCTGAGGTAAATAAAAAACTGAATGACCTAATGAGTTAATATTTTGCACTTTAATGGTATACAAACATCGTCATGAAGTATAGTAGTTTCTCGTATTTTCAACCCTTCTCGTATTTTCGTTTCAATATTTATTATTATTGCCAAATTACTACACAAAGCTATTAGATTTTATGAAAGTGTTTTCCAAATATTAAAAAAGTCCTGAAATATTTCAGAATTCTCTGAAAATAGTAATTAACAGTACAGGTGCTAAACATGGCTTATTTATGTAAAGAAATTATAGTCAGACATACCACTACTTCTTGTATGCACAAATTTTCCTCTGACAATATCACAATTGTTTTACAAATAAAAAGCAGATGATGAATTAGTAACTTCATACAAAATATCAATATCAAAAAAGCAGTTATTGTGGAGAATGGCACTGACCAATCGGAACGGCAAAAGTTGTGAGATGCTTTTTCATGACACCTGCAAAACTATGATATATGCAGAACTTGTTAAAAAACATCTAGGTCATACAAATTGAGCGTCATACACAATTTTCAAACATAAACAATATGGCAAAAGTTCAAAGGAGCATGATACAACATAACGTAATAGTTACTGTGCACAGGGTGAACACAAAGTTTCAACATTTCACCAGTTTTAAATGTGTCCTTATAATATAATATTGCACATGCAATGCTGCCAATTTATACATCAGGTATTACGATTTTTTGATTGTTTAATAATGTTAAAGGTATAGTTAGTACCTATACTGTCATGTAATAGGAAGATTACACAATAGCACTGTTCTACTGGGATTCCTCTGTATTGTCATGAGAACTTGATATAGAAAAGACATCATCGTCTTTAAAGCTATTTCAAAGAAGACTAGATGCGTCGATTGTGTCCAGGCATGCTTCAAATGTTAACGTTAATATTGTATTTCGTTTGAACATTATCGTTTAAGTTATTATATTGTGTAACGCAGATAATCATTTAATCCAGAATTATGAAAGAACAGCGTGGCGCGGGAATCTCACTCAGTGATTTAAGGGGCAAAAGGCGGGAGACAAATGTTTTTATTAGAACGAGTGTTCCACTGGCTGTGTATTGTATACCATGCCCAGATATTTAAAATATCACGCGCGAATCGTCACTGCCTTCTGCGGCTATCAGGTTTGCAATCGAGAACAAGATTCAGATCACAGGGGTGTAGTGTCGAAGAAATAAACACGGCGATTGTCGCGGAGCAGATAATTACACGATAGACCAACTAATAACTGGCAGTTACTTTTTAACTCAGCGAACGTCCAGTAGCAAGTATGAGTTATTTTAGTTAAAATACAATCATATTGAAAATATTGTTTGCTTAATTTAATAGGCTCTATAATCGGTTGTTAGTGACTGTATTTTGTCCCAAATGTAAAATCTATATTTAAAAGAAGTAATGGTTTTGCACCTAAAGATTTTTCGGCTTTTCATTGCGTTGCGCAATCGATTTGTCAAATAATTTGTTTTTAAAGTGAGCATTATTTGCATACTTTTAATCGCTTTCAAGGTAAAACTTACAATGCCCAAACACCGCCTTTCATCGCTTTGATTATAAACATACGCTAGTTAGCAAACAACGCAGAAACAATTGCGAATCTATTTTACCGAATCACTGTACACAATATGCGAGGAGTTCCGATTAGTTTGTCGAACTCACATATCCAATAGCTGTTGCATTTGCATACATTCGCATCCACCCACAGATCAAATTTAAACATTTCGTCCATTGATGATACACGTACATCAATATTGACTTCTACCAATGTTTGCATTGCTTTACCTCTACGTTTGAAGAGATACACACCACACAAACGTATAGCCTCTCGTTCTTGGTCCATCCCCGATTAGGGAAAAAGGGAAAAAAGGTCGAGAGCTTCGACGTTTATTATTATTATTATTATTATTATTATTATTATTATTATTATTATTATTATTATTATTATTATTATTTTTATTTATTTTTTTATTTGGGTTTTACGGCACACTGACACTTAACAGGTCATACGGCGCCGAATACAAAGTTAAATGTGAATAGGCTTCGACGTTGTATATCATTGCGCGTTTTGTTGCATAATATAGCAACAACATTTCAATAATTTGAAGTTCTTTTGTGCTAAGTGAAAATGACTAACAACAAGCAGACAAATCAGATACTATGGTGAAGTATGTACTCTTTATAGTCGAAAACCTGAAGTTTGTCAGCACTAATTTTCTAGCGGAAGCACTTAGGACAGCAGTAACCTTTTGTCGTTAAAGGTGTTATCCGAGAGTTTGCCTTCATCAAATACAGTATTTGGGGAATTGGGCATTATTTCTGCAAACAGTAAAACCTAAGTCTTACAATAGACGATTTTGAACATGGTCTCAATTGTAAGACATTAGCAATCCTGAACTAAATCACCCGACATGCCCATTGTTTCTAAAACTATAAATAAGAATGATCTGCTAAAAATAGACAACGACGTTAGAGCGGATAACCCGCATGATTATATAAAGTTACAGGTCATGCGGTTTTCTTAGTTTAAAAATAGCTAGCTGTGCAGCGTGCCTTAGATAGGAAATACATATTTTTAATGACGAATGATGTGCTATGCTTCACTTTTTACATAGATGTAGGACATCAATAATCAGCATTTTGCGGGATATTTTCAGGCAACAATAATTTATTTGGTTCTTTGAGAGAACAAAAATCTGGTCCAAACTGTCGGATACCACCTTTATGATATCCTTCGAAATACTTTTTACCATGTATTCAGTGCTATTACACTGAGTACAAATACGTACAGTGCACCTTAAAATTTTAACGTTTTCATTGATGTGGTTGTTAAACTCGATTTGCAAGCAAATTCATTTTGGTTCTCATTTGTCTTACGTGAGTCACATACCATAGTTTTATTGAGTGTATGCACTTTTAATCCGGTTAAACGACATAAATGATGATAAATTGGACATTAGGGGCGCAAAAATGCAAATAATGTAGATCACCAAAATGAGTCAGATATAGTTATCCTGATTTCTCTGGATAATTGTCTATAATTTAACGTTTAATTTTTTAACATTTTTATCCATAAAATTAGTGTTAGCGAAGGAAGGTTTGCAAAAATCTCGAATTCTTAAATTTCCATGAGAATCTATAAGTCTGTAAAATAACTAATATAAGGAAGGCCTATAATTCAATTTCACAATTTATTTTATCTAAAACAGAAAAAAATAATGTCTTTGTGTTTATATTACACAACAAAAACATCTTTAGTCATAATATTTTCAGATATTTAGTCATGAAGTCATTTAATTTAGCTATATTCAATTAATCCACCTTTACCCTTCCTATATTTTACAAGCGTAGGGCTTAGCCGATTTGAAACTTCTAATTTCAAATTCCTTACTGGCATAAAACATGACGTCATATTAAATCACGTGGTCTAAAAAGCCTCTTCACTGAGGTAAATGTAATGAACCAACACTGTAAGAGAGTGTATGAACATATGCAATAACACCTTTTGTACATGCTGTCACAAAGGAAAACAGCCAACTCAACAACTATTTTTTTTTTGTAATTAGTTGACGGGGAAAATTATTTCATTACTCTTGTTTGTCAACATCCTAGGTAGAATCAGTACTCGGCCAGTACATGTATCTATACTTGTGGCAATGTGCAGTAAATTATCTCCCCCTCACCCCCCCCCCCCCCCCCCCCCCCCTTAGGACTATGATCTGGTTTTTGCTTGGGAACCCAGGCCCCTCCTATCCCAAGGTCAAGCTTTTTTTTGGCCATTACGCATTCAGACGACATAGTTTTACAAGTAACTGATAACAGTTTAAAATGTCAGGGCACTCACAGCAAAAACCTGTCGAGCGCACCATTTTGCATGGAAAACGTAATGTATTCAAAGATAAACAGTGTCGCCATGCAAGTGCATCTAGTAGCAGTTTGGGTCGTGTTGATAGGAAATGTACATGCATTTGTAAAAGGTATTTACAGCAACTTGGCAATAGTTGGTCAAATTTGCTTTCTTGAAATTGTAGTTAAAAATTAAGCTTTGTTGATTCACAATGAACAAAAGATTCAGATAATATCTCTCTCTGATCATCAGACTTTATGCGGAATGTATCTGGCCTGTATAAAACTGTGTTGCTTTTATGTTGAAAATCAAAAGCGTCGCAACGGGTTTCAACTTTTTTTTCTACGTAATGTGTACATAACAGTCCTAAACAGTACACTGGTTGACTCGATAGTGACAATTTTCATTAAAAACATTCATTAAAACGTTATGTTGTCATATTTTAAAGGTGGTTTCGGTCCGTTTGTACCAAACAAATCTTCATTAAACATCATAATAAACTGTTGTTATCTGAACAGATCTGGCAAAGTGATGTTTATTGATGCCCTACACCTGTCTGAAAAGTGAACCATAATGCCACAATCGTCATTTCAAACATGTATTTCCTATCTGAGTCACGCTGCACAGTTTTTATACTAAGAAAACCATGTAACCACTTATGTTTTAGCTCATCCACGTCGTCCGCTGTGAGGTCGATGTCTATTTTAGCAGGATTCCCAATAGCTTTTATTTATAGAATTGAAAAAATGGACATTTAAGTGTTGATTAACGAGTTTTACTGTCCAAACATTGAGATATTGTTTGAAATCGTCAAAGCTTAGAAGAAAGTATGTTTTATCTACAGAAATTATGTACAATTACCCAAAACAGAGGTCAGATAGTGTTACACAAAATAGATATATGTTAACTTTTGGATACCACCTTTAGGGAACATTGCAACAGACGCCCACCCCTCTCACTATGGAGTCGTTTAGACTTAAATTTTGGCAGAACCACCAACGCATTGTATGTCAGTTCTGGCAACATCTATTATTGGAAGGTGAAATCTACATAATCCGCCAACGCATCGTATGCCAGTTTTAGATATGTTTATGCATATTTTGGAAAATAAAACGTACAAATGTAGAACCACTAGCGCGCATCGACTGTTAGTTTTGGCGACGTCCACCTATTAATGGCAATTAAAATGTAAATAGACACCCCCACCCCACCCAACGGATTTGAGTCCTTTTCTTTAGAAAAAAAGAGTTGAACCTACATAGTCAGGACTGAAAGATTTCATCATCAACGCTATATGGTGACAACTTCTTCCTGTTCATGGTGCAGTTTTTTATTCGCTGTTTAACATATTGTAACCGTCGCACTAACGTAGCGTAAGCTTTTTATAACGACTTTATCTGATGTTGAACCTTCCATTACTACACAGGAAGGGCCAAATGTGTTTTAACTTAAATAAATTTAGACAGATTTCTAGATTACATCTACAAAGGCAAATTGTATGTAAATAGTATTGCTTCCAGTCTTAAATTGTTCGCATTCCCACATTTAACTAAAACAAAAACAAAAAATATTTTGCCGCTGATTACGTTGGTAGATCTGCATTGCAACATTTCAGCGGATATTTACAATGAGATTTCAGTGACTTCATTTAGCAAAACTTCTAGTATTCATGAGATGCAGTCCATGTTTAGAAATATATGTATTTGGTTTTTACAATTGTCATTTATCTAAAATTCAATATATATTGAAAAATTATTAGTTTTGGTGTTAATTTCATATATACATTCAAGTCTTTATATATCAACATTTCCACCTCCTACATATCCAAATCAAGTTAATCTCTAATTTTAGAAGTATCCCATCCCCGTGTAAACTCTAAAAAAACTGTTTAATTATTAAATATATACATTTATTTTCTGGTATTTTATATTTATCACTTTTGTATATTCAATAGCCCCGCCTGTGTTTGTGGACAAGGGTGACCCCTACAATGACGGTCCACTAAAAGTAGGGGCGATATCTATATCAAAAACAACGGACGGAAGTCCCAAACATGGAAAAGGTAAATATATAACGTTGTCTACATTTTCATAACAAAAGTCTGTATTTTTCATCGTTTTTTTTTCACAAATGATTTCAAAATGGGACCAGGTTTCTGACAATTAAAGATAACAAGAAGTTTTGCTGCCACTGCTGATAACGTTGGTAATGATGGTATTGGTGGTGAAAAGGATGACGATGGCGAAGAGGAGGAAGAGGTGGTAGAGTGGTATCACGAGGATGATGACGATGATGATTACGATGGTATAACGACAATGCTCATTATGCTGCTGGTGATGACGACGACGCTGCCGCTGCTACCGCTGAATATGGTGATGCTCATGGTAATGATGATGAGAAGGAGGAGGAAGAAGACGATGATAGTGTCGTTGATGATGTTGTTGTTGTTACTGCTTCTGCAGCTTTAATTGATGATGAGGCGATTTATTTAATTTCAGTATATTTCCCATTAGAAGATGGTCAGTACTCTGTCATTTTCTTCGTTGGAGGATTCAGGACTCTTATTTTAGCCGAGTTCTACGAGACATTCTTGCAAAAGGTTGCTGCGCATGGATTCTTTGTGTTCGGAGTTGATTACGACTTCCCATTGGACGAGAATAAGTCACATGATCTAGGTCAAGATGTCGACATATACTTCCAGCAACTGAACTTCGTAAGTTTATTTTAAGGCCGTCAATAACCCAAACACTCGGAACACCTCAACCATTTTCAACGAATATCAAGTCATGAAATTACCGGAAATAGTCGAGTAGTTACGAATGAAACCGAGGGTTAAATTAACACACACACACACACACACACACACACACACACACACACACACACACACACACACACACACACACACACACACACACACACACACAACAACAACAACAACAACAACGACAACAACAAACTCCCATCAATATTGACCGACCTATTTACATATATAAGTCAGGATTGATTAAATTTAAAATACAGTAGATACTGGCCTTTTATCAAGGGCTATTTTATTGTTGGTTACAGGAACTGAAATTTAACTATTAGAACCATTCTCTGTCGATTTACTTTGTTATTTCTTCATAAGCTGTCATTTGTAAATCAAGTGTCTTTGCGATTGGTTGTGCACTAAGTAGTTCGTCTCGCTTGATTTTATCGGAAAAAAAGATCAAGATTTTAATTTAGTTTTAAATGTGGTATCCGACAGTTTGCCTATATCTAATATATGTAATAATATCTTACCTATATTTGGGGTATTTGTACATGATTTCTGTAGAAAAAAAAATTATTCAGTCTAAGCTTTGACGATTTCCCACAGTATCTCTTCTTTGGGGCAGTAAAACTCGTTAATCAACACTTTAAATGTTCAATCTTATCAAATCTATAAATAATAAGGATTTGGATTTCTGCTAAAAATAGACATCGACGTCACAGCGGATGACGTGGATGTGGTAAAACATAATTTGTCACGTGGTGTTCTTAGTTTAAAAATAGCTAACTGTGCAGCGTGGCTCAGATAGGGAATACGTGTTTGTAATGACGATAATGGCGTTAAGGTACACTTTGCAGAGTGTAGGACATCAATAAACAGCATTGTGCGATATTTGTTCAGGTAACAATGGGTTATTAAGATGTTTAACAAAATATTCTTGGTCCAAACTGTCGGATACCGCCTTTTAAACAAGTAAAACTTATTGCGTCTGCCGCTGTACTGAGCTTGCGTCAAGAAATCGGTAACGGTCACATTGGAAATACAATGTATATATAAAGTAAAAACGAGCTGCTGTGTTTACTCTTTAGTGACGCGGTTTAAGCGGTTTCAAATGTTGCGCGGTTAAGCAACGGTTACTGTAGTTAGTGTAAGGATCGGTGACCGTTAGAGGTGGCCGGCCTGCGTTACAAATGAAACAGTTAAAATAAGACATATCTTTAAAAATATGTGGCGCTGCTGGTGCCTTTATGAACACAAGCTTTTAATTGTCTCCGCGCATGCGTCTATAGGTAATCGTTCTTGAAAAAGTAGTGGATGACACTATGTTGTACCGAAGTGCGGCACTTTTATGCATTAACATTTCGGTCATTATTCATCTTGTAAAAAATATAAATTTAATTTAAAAATAAAAAATTGACAGCAACATTTTGCCAATACTTACTTAATAAATTGCAATTAGAGATCGTTAAAAGGCAATGGAATTTCTTTGTAAACCTAAATCTCTTAAGCACTCTATAAGTATTGAGTTCTCAATTCGAATATTTATATAATATAACAAGTTGTACTTTTTTCTTTACAGTACATGAAATTTATGGTAAACCGCACTGTTGCAGTACCCAGGTGGGACAAGACGGGGCTGCTTTGTCACTCCGGCGGATGTGATATCACACTGAAAATGGGCATGCGCACAACGTTTCCATTCAACGTAATAACATTTTCGCGATAATTTTGACTTTTTTTTCGATTTTTAGTACTTTATCTTTCGGCGTAATGGCAATAATGTATTTTAGAGCAATAACTTGTGTAGATTATTTAATAACAGCTTAATTTGTTACTGGCTACGTCAAAGAAAGCGCCTTCAGATATAGAATAGTGTTTTTCTATTAATGGGCTAACTTCCAGGACTCACATTCAATGTATCTCATGTTTTACGTTGTACATGTGCAAGTTTTTGTACAAAAATAAACACCAAATAAGAAAGAAGTTATATAATCTTGCTAATATATATTTTAATATGTATTCTTGCAAAACTGTATTTAAACCTTTAAAATTGAATTAATCCATATACAATTTATTTATTTATTTATTTATTTATTTATTTATTTATTTATTCATTCATTCATTCATTCATTCATTCATTCATTCATTCATTTTAGTTTAGTTTTAACCGAATTGTTATTGTCTTTCGCTGTATACCTAGATGATATGCTTGTCCGTTTATATATGCAACTTTCAACAAAAGAGTCAATAGAATAATGCAATAAACTTCGATGACGTGTGTTATGACACCACTTACGTTCTCTCGCACCGGCCGGGCCCCACAGAGCACAGTGTTCCTCGATCCGCATAGTCCGGTGGTCCATTCCGGAACACCCATTCCCCGCCCCATACCTGGTCTCATGTACGGCTCTGAGCTTTCAGAAGAAGGCCCCACCCATTGTAACTTGAAGGGCTATGATTACATACAGTTCTACAACGTGTGGGCGTGTCCAAGAATTGCCATTGATGTCAAGGTAAATCAGGCTGTGATGTCAGTTTTGTAAACTCATAAAATGTATTGATTTTCGTCCAGGTTCATGCATCTCCGGCAATATAAAAAAAACATGGCATCCCAAAGGTACACGCCCAGGACCTTTTTAGAAGCAAATTAATCTACAAAAAATATTTCTTTCTTTCTTTTCCATCATGTCTTATTTCTGCGGACAACTGTACATTTCATATACATAGTAAATGGTATATTTTATTTATTTCTTTAAGTGTAGTATTTCTATACTGTTGCAGTGAGGTAGTTAATCACACACTAATTCCCAACAAAATTAACCCACCCACCTCCGTAAGGCAAAATCCTTGACATTCTCCAGGCTGTTACTAATGCATTGTTGTTGTTGTTTTCATTGCAGGCGTTCGGGCATTGCGACTTGTTAGATCCCGTACCGTGGGAAGGTAAGCTTTCACTATATGGACACATCATTATGGACAAATCTTTATTAGGACGTAATAATGCTAAAGGGTCAAACCATGTGGCACCGCAGACTAAGCGTGTGGTCCAGGTATCCCGGTTCGAACCATAGACATACAGGTGCAAATCTATAAACATGTCTTAATTGCTAACGTTTAACTTTTGGGTGGTAGTTCGAGAATTTGTCAGTCCGTTGTTAAACAATACAAGGCTTAAAAACGCTCAAAATGTGGATTCCTTCCAAATCTATAAATAATCACGAATAATAGTCAATCGGAACACCTAGGATAATTCTCTAATCATCTCTCGGATGTATGTAGGTGGTCGAATCACCTCTGGCATTTCCCTAAATAGGACTACTTTTATGACATACGTCAAAACAAAGATGGCAGCTCGGATGACAGCTCACTACAGTACGATGCCAGTAAAACTTCACTTTGTGGCGGCTTCAAGTTAACATTTAAATCACATTTAATTTACCCAGAGCAGCAGGCACGCAGCTGTCAAACAATGGCAGTGTTATGTTTTGTGCGAACTATATAGGCATATAATTCTTCCTACTTCCGGCAAATAAAACATCGTGATTTCAGTCAGTATCATTGCACCAGATACATCCGAGGGATGATTGTCCCGAAGACGGAATTACCCGAGGAGTTCCGTTTGGAATAATAGTAATACCCTGCTTAAATAGAAATCGACGTCAGAGCGGCTTATCCGGATGATGATATAACGTGATCAACAGTAAGTTGTCACGTTATTTTCTTAAATTAAAAATTGCTCCATCTTTTCAGCGTGGCTTATATTGGAAACACCTGTTTTTCAATGATGAGTAGGAATTTTTATTTCACTGTTTACACATATCTAGGGCATAAATGAACTACATTTTGCAGGACTCGCCATAGGCTTGCATACTATCACTTTTCTTAAAAAATGTTTGTATTAAATGACAACTCGTGTCAGATCCTCTTTCCATTCTTAAAATCAGGCCAGCGAACTAACTCATTTATCACTTTACGCGTTCTATATTCTGCACAGTGTGTTTTAGTAGTCCGATTAATTAAACATTGATATATTGCCCGAAGAAGCCAACAGTTACCTGGCCTGACCCTGAACGTATATTTATCACTAGTCAATATGGCAATAGTAAAACATGAAGACGATTTAGTCGATTTGACTTGTTCGCTCCCAATCGGAACTCCTCGGGAAATTCCGTCCTCGGGACAATCTTCCCTCGGATGTATCTGGTGCAATAATACTTAATGAAATCACGATCGTTTTGTTCGGAAGTGGGAAAAAGAATACGCCTAAGTAGTTCGCACAAAACATCACCCGAGCTGTCATCTTTATTTTGTCGTCTGTCTCGATTTAAGAAGTCATATTTAGGGAAATGGCCGAGGTGATCCGACTACCTACATACATCCGAGAGATGATTCGTGAATTATCCGAGGTGTTTTGATGGGTTCGCTCCATGTGAACACTGTTCTCAGGTCCTGATACTCGAACTTTCCCGGTGAAACAATTTTATTATCAGTTTGGGCGAATGATCAATATTGAAAACTATGATTTTTTTCACTGTAATTGGTACATTTTCTGATGTATTTTTTTATTTTAAATAAGGGCCTTCGTGTATGTTTTAGTATCTTGCAATATTAAAAGCCACACCCTTAATAATGAAATGTAAAATATCTCTTTTCGACAGTTAAAAGATTAAAAGTCAGGAAGTTCTGATTGTGTCAGGTAAATGAACAATGGGTGTAAACTATAAGCGATATCAAAATAGCGCCTTTCTAGATGGTCACGTGACTAGCATGCCCGACGCTCGTATTTCAGGCTCCCAGTTCGATCCCTATCTGCCTGATATTTTGTTTAGATTTATGAATTAACATAATTATGCCTTTGTTAATAAGAATTGGTTAAATTCATTTGATCAGAAAAACAAAAACAAAAACAAACAGCTACAAAAAACTGGACGATTAAAAAGACAACTATGTACACCCTCTCAATTTTCTTTGGCAAATTACCATTGCATATAACTGTTTGCAGTGTGCCATGTGTCTCATATCTGCACAACCCCAAAGGACTCCAGTCAACTGAACCAATACAAGCAGTTCGCTCAAGGGGTCGTCTCAAGCTTCTTTATCACGATGCTTCAAGGCAGAAGAGACGCTTTGTCGTATGTTACCGACAAAACTCGCCTCACGTTGCCAGTTCTTGTGCACTTGACTGACGTCAACTGTTGACGTGTTTGACTCCCCAATCGGAACACCTCGGCTAATTCACGAATCATCTCTCGGATCAATTGGAACTCCTCGGGTAATTCCGTCCTCGGGACAATCATCGCTCGGATGTATCTGGTGCAATGATCCTAGGGATGATTGTCCCGAGGACGGAATTACCCGAGGAGTACAGATTGTTGACTTCCTTGATATCATCCATGAACACCGATAATCTGATTTCTGTCATTTTAGTTAAAATGAAGTTTAGACCTGTTTAGACCTGTGTTCGTGACTTTATGGCTGTCTTTTTGAAAAATGAAAAGCGGATTAGCAGAAACACAAGTTTGCTTGTTGTTTTTTAAAAAATAAAAAAACAATTGTGTTGCTATATTTATTTTCACTTCTGTTCCTGATGCTACCAAAAGAAAGCAAAAGTGTTTAAGATGTTTTGTTATTTTCTAACATGTTGTAATATAAATTATTTACCATATGATGGACGTATAAAACGTGCTCATCTAAAATATTTCAAACCAGTTAGTGTGACCTTTCTTTACAATACTAAACTATGTATAAATGTTATGTTATCAAATATTGCTCCGGATTCGTGGGAAGGTATGTCTCGCCCTGTCAGCTTATGTCAGTAGGTGCCTATCTGGGGTTTTACTCGAGTAAGCGCGATTCTTTTCTTAAAAGCTACAGTAAACTCTCGTTATCTCAAATTTCAAGGGACCGTAGAAAATAGTTTGAGATATCCGAAGTTTGAGTTATCCGAATTTAAGGATAGTTTGTGTAAATCTGAAAAATCCTTCATCAGATTGCTCTACACTTTCTCGTGTCTGGTCTGTTGCCATAACCAAATCTTATTTTTTTATTAAATAATCAGTACGTGTTTTGTGGGTAGGTAGTGGAAGAATGATAAAATCTTTAACGTGACCTCTCATTTTATTTACAAGTTGAGAAGGCCGTGTCAACAAGTTCTCAAAAACTGTAACAACAACAAGTACAAATTGAATCACTTTAATCAGCGTTAATTGATTAACGAAATTGTTGTTCATTAAATCAGCTAATTAAATAATAATCGATTAACCTCTTCTCTAAATTACGTGACATCCTGATGTATTTATGCAGAGCGATGCTTAACGACACCGCTTTTTTAATATTTGTAATTTCGTACATTCGTTTGGGCGTATATCACGACCAAAACGGATACTATTTTATTGTTTTTTGCTTTTTGAAATACATCGCAGCGACCAATTATGACCATCTTAGCCACGTCCAGCTATTTTGGTGGAGAAAGACACCAGACAAGTGTCTGCGTGGAAACCGCCGGCGTACCGCAGGCCAGCTGGAAGACATTCCCATGGTCATTATGACCTTCGCCCTGAATGGGACTCAAACCCACGCACAGTCAAAGCGGTCAAAGAAGTTACATGTTCTATTTTACCTGTCATTTAAGCAAATATATATAACAGAAAGTTTTCTAGTTTTCGTCTTAATCCGCTCCTGGTAAAATTTGCCTTCAGAATACACCTGCCACAGGTAGAAAACTTACTTTTATAAATACTTTTTAGATATATGTATTATTACAAGATTAAATGAGACAATATTACTTATTAGTCGTATTATTTTTTCCAAGTATTAAATTAGTGTAGTAACCCTTTGACGTGTCCATATAGACTTCAGCCTCCTGGAAACCGCGCATTTCTTTTCCCACCATCACTTTTCACTGACCAATCACAGTACTTCATTGCTCTTTGAACGGGTCTTTGGGAACCCCGAACGGGTCTAAGCTTGTAATAATACATATATCTACAACGTATTTATAATGGTAACCTTTCTACGTATGACACACCATAGACCTATATTTACTATGTTTTTATCAATAATTTTAGTTCTAAGGTAGAGAAAGTTTAATTACTCATCACATACTTGTTATAAGTAAGACACTACGTCTTTAAAAAACTAATTTAAGAACAGCTTATTCATGCAACCATTTATACAGGCAAACTAATTATACAATACACAGAGCAAGCTAATAATGTGGCAGTGCTGATGAGGTTAAAAGATATGTTAAATATCTATTAAAAACTTATACTTTATTAAATTTATGTTACATCTTTCACTATAACAAGTGGATGTGTATAAGCCAAAATTAACTGACAGAAGGTCCTAGTGTGACGTAGTAGGGATTCCAGCAGGAGACAACCACTTGGATTATTTACAACTTTTACTATAATTTCACACTAAGAAATAGTTAACAAAAGTACATATAACGCCATATCTCTCTCAGCCTTACTTCACACTCTTACTCTCTCACATTTTTCCGTATCTTATAAATAGTATCTTCTTAACACGTTTCGCTTTGCTCGATTTACCTAGCTGGACATATCCTTTATTTATCTTTTATTTTGGACGGCGATTTGTATGTTTTTATTTGTAAATACATACATGTACTAATATTTAGCAACTTATAGTGACTTTACGTCACACTAGAGAGGGGGTGGGTGGTGTTCGCGCCCCTGACCGAGCGGTTAGAGTCGCTGACGTGTAACTCCTCAGCCTCTCACCGCGTGGGTTCAAGTCGGGACAATACCTTTCATGTGTGGAGATTTTCTAGCTAACTCTAATCCATAAATTAAAAATTGGATGGAAACTTTTCTTAAAATTTGGCATACACATTTACATCAAAGTATTCAACTCATCCGTTGAGTTAATTTTCAAATTCTATATATTTTCTTTTACACTTGCTTTATTTTTCTTGCAGACTAATAAGTTGATATTTTTTCTTAAAATCTTTTTCTGGACCACATTGTCAGACATCGCCTTTAACTACCATTAGCAGACCCTAGATCTTCAGTTTAGCAATGATTGGTGACAGGTTTTCAATCGCCTTATCACGTGTATAATTTTCTTAGTAGTGTATTGTTTATTTTAATCTTTGGAAACAATCTAGGTAAAAGAGCATGATCAAAGAAATCAGGAATGTGCCTCTCCGGTGCAGTTGCATGATTGAAGGTATTTTTACCACCTTCAATCATGCAACTGCACCGGAGAGGCACATTCCTGATCAAAGATACTTCAATCATGCAACTGCACCGGAGAGGCACATTCCTGATTTCTTTGATCATGCTCTTTTACCTAGATTGTTTCCAAAGATTAAATAATTGCCTTTTTCAAATACAAATAGCATAACGTAACTCTCGATTTGTGGAATTTTGGGACAATTTGTTAACAAAATCGTATTTTGTCTATGTTTAGACGATTTTCATCACAACCTCAATTGTAAGACGGTACAAAACCTGAATAAGTCAGTCTAAATGTTCATTCCGTCCAAATCCATAAATAAGCACGATGGTGATTTGTGCTAAAAAAGAGATGATGACGTCAGTGCGTATTATCCGGATGATTATATAATGGGATCTTAAATGTAAGCGGTCACAAGGTTTTCTAAGTTAAAAAAAGCTAACTGTGCAGCGTGGCTCAGATAGGAATTACATTTTTGTGATAAGGAGGGGTGTGTTATGCTTCACTTTTCACATTAGAAATATGGCTTTAATAAACAGAATTTTGCGTATGTTTTACGGGTTAAAATTCGTTTGGTTGTTTGAGAAACAAAATTGTTGAACCAAACTTGTAGATCAAACAACACCTTTAACACCGAAATACATTAGTTTGCAGAATGTGTTTGCAGTACCGAAAAAACCCCAATCCCCAAGTGACTCTGCCGTGTCCGTCTGGATTTCATTGATTACCGAAATGTATTTATTTAAACAGAACAGAACAGAAGAGAACAATGTTCTGTTTTATTACCTCTCTGTAATAGGCCCACACTTGACACTAACGTCATTCAGCAATTTCCGATGACGTTAGTTAAGTATTTATTTGAAGGACACTTACATGTATCAAAGGCGTAGCTAGACCTTTATTTGTGTGTCGGCCTTGGGTTAGTGGCGACCAGGATCATAGTCCCGGGGCATGTTTTTTTTTTTCCCGAAATGCGTGTAGGTGCGTTTTCCGCCCATATCTCAGACTTGATTTAATAATATGGTACATTTAATTACAAGCACTTAAATGTTTATTTATACGCATCACAAGAAATACTTCTATTGTTTTATTTTTCTTGTTTTAACTGTTTCCATCATATAATCGATGTTGATGTTAGAATCTTTATGGATGAATATTCAATCTTTCACATTATACATGTACTTCAAACTTGGCTTTTCCCCAACCACAGAAATAATCCGGGCTCAACAAAAATGAAACTCCTAAAAATTCAGTTCAAGATGTTTCGACAATAAGTTTAATACACATAATTTTATACAATTTATAGACATATTGCTACAGTAAGCATGTTTGAACCTCAGATCAATACACAAGACCCAAAGAACATAAAAACGACCATAAATTAACGAATAAATCTCTAACAATAGTTAGAATATAAAAGCAATTAAGTAAACCCGAAAGTGCTTTGAATTGAAATTAAAATCCGATCCATCACAATAGATAAGGTAGATCATAATATTGGAATATCGGACATCAAATGCAGACATCACACGTCACACAGGGAAATAACGGGTAGAAAATGCACAGCACTTTGCTAACAATGTTGCACGAGTGGAGAAACACTCCGCTATGAGTTATAATTTTATCGTGCTTTATTTGATCATTGCACGTACTCACCTCAGCTCTTCAACCCTAAGTCTCAAGTCATTTTTTAAAACTTTTTTACAAATATAATTTTCGAAATAATGTGCAGGTCCGAGCCTAAGTGCCTAAAGGGAGCTACGACACTGTGCATATATCAACTTTCAATAGTTTGTGTCAACTTTACAAATGGGTGTCGGACGGCAATGACCGCCGTACAATTGTTCCGGATTAAAACCCAATTAACACCGAACGTTAGCAAACATACTATTGTTTGGTTCGTTAATTACGTGTAAAAAGCCCCCCTTTGAAAAGACCGAAAGATATTGAAGGACTATCGGGTAATGCTTGCGTTGTGGCCTTTGTAACTATAAGAAATATGGACTCAGTAGATATTGCTTTCATTTCAACTTCACCGCTAAAGTAGAAATTCTTTTTTTACTATGACGAATATTGGTTTATATATTACATAGTATATTGGTATAATTCTGCTACTTGTTTATATTTGAACATCTAACCTTCGAAAAATACCCAGGTCACGTGTCGGTTTTTAAAAGTTTTTTTTTTTTGTAAATTCATTTCTCCTTATTCTTGTTTCGATCCGTTGTGCAAATCAAGTAGTATATTTGGATATTTAGCCAGTCTCGTTAAAATCTTCTCGTTGATGTCCTTGATTTGTGTGAGAGTTGCCTAAGCAACGATAATAACATGATTTCAGTGGAGGGAATCCTAACACTGCATACGCAGCAGAGTTAGCTATTTATAGAACCAGAGTTGTTTTATAGCCCTCTTGCTCACAAACTCATGGATAAAATTGTGTCCTCGTTTATCTTTTAAATGATTTTTGTGATTTTAACGACAAACCAGTCGCATCGTGCTGTCATTGAAAAAAACAACAACAATGTTTTACCGTCACATTCGAAGTCTTATATTTGGTGGAGATCTCCATTGTTTTCAAAAATATATCATGAAATGACCAAAAGTCAGAGTAAGTATTTTATGACAATATCCAATCATCGGATGATATAAAAACATCAGTTTTCGTTAACAAATAGCCAAAGAAAATGTTATGCGATCCTGTTTAATTAAATTTCAAATTTGTGCCTTCAAGGCCAGCTAGTCAACGGACACTGCCTTTAAAGGTGGCATCCAACAGTTTGTCAATATCAAATACATATAACAATATCGAATAACTGCTTTTGGGAATTTTTACTTATTTTTTGTACAGACCCATATTTAAAAAAATACGATTTTGAACTCTAACTGAATTGTTAGACAGAACTTATCACGAAAACATCACTCCGAATGTGTATTCTTTCCAACCGTATAACAAGCTCAATAGCGGTCTCTGCTAAAAATAGATATCGACGTCAGAGCAGATAAACCGGATGACTATATAACGTCATGTGAAAAGTAAGTGGTCACGTGGTTTTCTACCTTTAAAAAAAGCTATCTCTGCAGCGTGGCTCGGATAGGAAATACCTGTTTGCAGTGACGAGTGGCGATGTTTTCTTGACTGTTCACACAGATCTTGGACATCAATCAACGGCATATTTAAGGACATTTTCATGCAACAATGCTTTATTTTTGTTATTTGAGAAAGGAATTATTGGTGCAAATTGTCAGTTACCACTTTTAACAACTTTTTAATCGGTTTTGCTACTCCGCTTAAATGGTAACTTATATGTAGACACTATATATGTATCTATAGAGCTGCACTATAGAAATATCCGTTAGTGTTTTGAATTCAATGCGACCACTCTGACCTTCTGTTTTTGTTTTATGTTGTTTATATCCGTTTGTGTTTTGAATTCAATGCGACCACTCTGACCTTCTGTTTTTGTTTTATGTAGTTGGTTGAAACAACAAACCGTTACATAGACCATTTTAATATAATCTGCACGACACAGTCATGCATATAGACGATACAAAGTTTAGTGGGATATGTTATGTTACATAATTAACATACCATTTACTTTAAAATTTAGTACCTGCTTATTTTTTAAGGTCCTGTCTACTCATAGGCCAAACAGCAGCAACAACAACAGTAACAACAGTAACAGCAACAACAAATTGTCTTGTTAAGTATGCACTCTTTATTCAGATACATTAGCTTGCGCGTAGTTTTACGAAACGTTACTTTTGCATTTCGTTAAATAAAGAGTTCTTGAAAATTAAGTTATTCATTTTTTTTAAAACATGAAGGTTATCCATTTTTATTTTTAAATTTTGTGAATTGTTTAAAATATGACAAACTAACGAATTGTCATTTTGATGACCCGGTATTTCATGACTAATAAATGACTATTCAGATGTCCTCACCATGCATCCAGTGTTGCATCAATGCTTGGTTAGTAATGCGAAAAGATTTGATTTTGACATTTTCACCGACTTGCAGAGAGTTTCTTTAAAACGTGATGGTTTGTTTGTTCATTGGGTTTATCGTCCCACCAACAGTATTTTACCTATCTGGAGACGGTGTCCACTTGAAATAGATATAGTGCTGCCTTCACTGTGTATAGCATGCCGTGAACACCTGGCCTGATACCACACCCAGTCTCATTATCCTGACACCGAGAAAACCAGTCGTGGAACTACCCTTATATTTGCTTGAGCGTTAGCAAGGAAGCTATACGACTACCATTTTAACGACTTTGGTGTGTCGCGACCCGGGATCGTACCCGGTGCCTCCGTACTTGGCGCTGACGCTCTACCGATTGCGGTACCAGATCCGGAAAAAACGTGGCGGTATTGACATTAACATCAGCTCTCATCTATAATTTATAATTCATCGTTTTATCTGATGTTTCGCAAGGTAAGGTATCGGTCCACTATGATTACTTGGCGGTGCCTACTCGTCGGAAACTAGTACGCGAACAATTTCTTTAAACAAAAAACAACAACGAAGACGACGGCGACAACAACAACAATAACAGCAGCATCAAAAGAAACAAAAACAAGGATTTGCGTTACTTATGCAGTACCACTGACTTATAATAAATCTATCTCGTTACTTTGTTCTGACAAATGACATACTCCAAAAGTGAATTAGGCGTGACAATGTAGCAAGTGCGTGGGGGTCTTGTGCAAGAAACTGCATAATTTATGTGTAGTTGATATGGAAACGGTTGAGTTGAACAACTCACATTTCGACAAGTCACGCAAGGTTGAAGAAGCTGTAATTTTATGGCAAACTTTGATTTTGAGGTTGAATTATTGTTTTTGTAAGTTGAGAAGTTTATTTAAGGCGTTCTGAGTAGATGCATGTAAACCCTTTATCATGAACGAAACATCCCCGCCATTTTCCTTAAAAATATGTCTAAAAATCGACCGAATGCGCATGTATACGTGTACAGCATTGTCTTATTCAAATTCCTTACCTGTTTTATCAAGTTGTCAAGACCTTTTAGGTAAACTCTGTCTTCACATTGTATTCAACCAAACTTCGCCTCTAATTTTTACCCTTTGAATTAAGATTAGGTTTGAAAATATAACGCCATGTGTCTTTTAGAAATACACCGCAGCGCCCAGAAAAGGTCACTGAAGCGACGTCCAGCTATTTTTTTTTTAGAAAACATCCCAGACAAATGTCTTGCTAGAGCCACCGGCGCAAGGCAGGTCAGCGGAAAGACCTTCCCATATTAAGTCCTTCGCCCCTACGGGGCTCATACCCACACGATGAACAGTTAAGCAATCAGATGGGTATAATTCTCTATAATGCTTTAAATCGCCTAAATCGATCCACAAAAAAAAAAAAACACAACAACAAACGAAAACGTGCATGCTGAATTTCTTAACACTTTTATTCTTACGCTTAATTCGAAGATCTACTAAGTTGGTGAGTTTCAAATTTTTGAAAACCGTTGCAACGTTTTAGTCTATCCCTGCATTAAAACAAAACACACTTAACAACCAGTAACGTTTTCTGAAGAGATCCCCCGAAATGCTGTTTATTGATGCCCTACACATACGATATGAAAAAGGTAACACAGCACGACACCCGTCATTAAAAATGTGTATTTCCTATCTGAGTCACGCTGCACGGTTAGCTATTTTTAAACGGAAAAAAACCGTGTGACCACAACTTTTGAGAGCGCATTATCTTTTGAATTATCCGCTCGGTGTCTCCTTTAGCAAAATTTCCATGTGTTACTTTTTATAGCCTTGGAAAAGAAATGAAAATTTAGAGCGATTTATATTTCGATTAGTACTGTCTTACATTTGAATTAGTGTTCAAATCGTTTATTTTAGAATAAAATACGAGTTTATATTAAAAAATATGCACAAGTTTCACCAGACAGTAGTAAGATATTGTCACATGATTTTGCTATTCGCAAACTGTTGGATACTGCCTAAAATAAAAAAAAAACAAACGCATTTACCACTGGCACAATATATATTATTGGTATATAAATGTCGCCCCAATAACAAGACATGTACGATATTTTAAGCGGAAAACTGTCCTAGAAAAGTTATGATTACCATTATATAGAGTGTGATCAAGATGGTGCTTTAGATGAAAAAAACAACACATCGACGATGCTACCAACAACAACAATGACTGCGACAGGATGGGAAAACAACAGCGGAAATACTGTTGTTTATAATTTTAATGATGAATGTTGATACTGCTGCTACTGATAATGTGGCTGCTGCTGCTACTGATGATGATGTCGATGATTATGATGACAACACATTACATACCTCCACCGTTTCTGTAGACCAAGTACGGAAACCGCCAGAAGTCCGAAGTTCCCATGGAAAAACCAAGAAGAGAAACGATAAAGCTGCATGCACCGGAATATTGCACTTTTTTCCTGATCGAGGGATCATCCGAGGAACTTCCGCTTGATCCATCGGGAATGAAGGCTTCCGTGGTCTCCTTTTCTTGTGACATTGTTTAGCACAGTAAGTTAGTTAGACTTATATTATACTTTACAATTCAAACATACAAGTTGTTTGGCTTGAAACTTTTCTACAGCTATTTCTGAGCAGTACGACCGGGTCAAAGTAAAATCCGGATGGATGCTGAGATCATTTTATCCAGTTAACTTTATTCATTCATTTAGTTGCGAGTAAAGCAATGCAATTGTATATCGTATTCAGCACAGGACATATACATTAGTCCATTAGGCGATTAATGAAGTCCGTTAAGGGATCAGTGAATCTATGAGTACTCCAATTGAGTAGTAGTAAGCTCACGGTAACTCACTGTACTGAAAGGTGTACTCGAGAACAATCGTTCGTCGAAGACCCAGACAACTGTTCAAGAAGTAGTTATATGGCAGTGCAGTTCAACTGGTCGTGTACCAAATCTTAAACTAGCGTTCCAGTTAATTCACAAGAGCGCATCGGCAATAACGGTGGCATGAAGAAATCATTCCAAAAGACTTTTTTTGCCAGTATTTTTATAAAAATATAGTCTTACAACACAAAACTGATCTTCATAGACACATGTTAAATTCCTCGTCTGTTTGTTTATTTGTTATTTCAGACAAAAGAAATATCAATGACTCAATGTAGGCTCAATGTAGGCTATTCTTAGCATGCACACAGCTTTAGGTACGAACTGGAGGTATGTAATATTTTGTCATCTGTATTATCATCGTCGTCATCATCGCCATCATCAGGAGCAGCAGCAACAGCAGCCTCCACATCATCAGAAGCAGCAGCAACAGCAGCCTCCACATTATCAGAGGCAGCAGCAACAGCAGCCTCCACATCATCAGGAGCAGCAGCAACAGCAGCCTCCACATTATCAGAGGCAGCAGCAACAGCAGCCTCCACATCATCAGAAGCAGCAGCAACAACAGCCTCCACATCATCAGGAGCAGCAGCAACAGCAGCCTCCACATTATCAGAGGCAGCAGCAACAGCAGCCTCCACATCATCAGGAGCAGCAGCAACAGCAGCCTCCACATCATCAGAAGCAGCAACAACAACAGCCTCCACATCATCAGAAGCAGCAGCAACAGCAGCCTCCACATCATCAGAAGCAGCAGCAACAGCAGCCTCCACATAATCAGAAGCAGCAGCAACAGCAGCCTCCACATCATCAGAAGCAGCAGCAACAGCAGCCTCCACATCATCAGAAGCAGCAACAACAACAGCCTCCACATCATCAGAAGCAGCAGCAACAGCAGCCTCCACATCATCAGGAGCAGCAGCAACAGCAACAAGCCTCCACATCATCAGAAGCAGCAGCAACAGCAGCCTCCACATCATCAGAAGCAGCAGCAACAGCAGCCTCCACATCATCAGGAGCAGCAGCAACAGCAACAAGCCTCCACATCATCAGAAGCAGCAGCAACAGCAGCCTCCACATCATCAGAAGCAGCAGCAACAGCAGCCTCCACATCATCAGAAGCAGCAGCAACAACAACAAGCCGCCACATCATCAGAAGCAGCAGCAACAACAACAGCCTCCACATTATCAGAGGCAGCAGCAACAGCAGCCTCCACATCATCAGAAGCAGCAGCAACAGCAGCCTCCACATCATCAGGAGCAGCAGCAACAGCAGCCTCCACATCATCAGGAGCAGCAGCAACAGCAGCCTCCACATCATCAGGAGCAGCAGCAACAGCAGCCTCCACATCATCAGGAGCAGCAGCAACAGCAGCCTCCACATCATCAGAAGCAGCAGCAACAGCAGCCTCCACATCATCAGGAGCAGCAGCAACAGCAGCCTCCACATCATCGGAAGCAGCAGCAACAGCAGCCTCCACATCATCAGAAGCAGCAGCAACAGCAGCCTCCACATCATCAGAAGCAGCAGCAACAACAACAAGCCGCCACATCATCAGAAGCAGCAGCAACAACAACAGCCTCCACATCATCGGAAGCAGCAGCAACAGCAGCCTCCACATCATCAGAAGCAGCAGTAAAGTTGATCAAGCAGGAGCAGCGAATAAAACGCACAATGTGTCAAACAAATTACTTGCCTCGAAAGCGTACGCTTATAGGCGAACGCTGTGCGAACTTCATTTCTGGAGTGGTCGTGTAAATATTCTGAGGACTGTGTCTCTTTTCAGAAAAAGCCATGGCAAATTTTGTGAACAATGGCTTGTTCACTTCATGAAATACACATTTGGCAGGTGTACCCATCTATTAGTCATAAAAGAGAAATGAAAGTCCATATATCAATTAAAATATTATCTAAACTGTTAAAGACAAATATTTTGGATACTATATACACAAATAATATGATAATAACTGATAATAAAACGATAATAAACAAAATAAAGTTTTTCCGTTTGGAGTACCGAGTAATACACCTTTAAACGACTTTATCTAACATAAAGTTAGATTCGGCTCGTAAATGTCATCCCTACACCATGTAAGTTAAATATGGCATTAAGCCAGCTTGCCTATATCTAATACATGTAACAATATCTAACCACTGTTTAAAGTAATTGTGCATAATTTCTGCAGAAAACAATACCTCTAGTCTAAGCAATTTTTAATTTTTAAACACTATTTCAATTTTATGACAGTACAACTCGTTAAAAACGCGTTGATTCGTTTCCAATCCATAAATAAGCACTTTTGAGATTTCTGCTTAAATAGACATCGACGTCAGAGCGGATTACCCGAATAATGATATAACGTGATCTTAAATATGACTGGTCACGTGGTTTTCTTCGTTTAAAAATAGCTAACTGTGCAGCGTGGATCCGAATGGAAATACATGCTGGTAATGACGATTTTGGTGATTAGCTTCGTTTTTCACATAGATATAGGACAAAAATAGCACTTCGTGGAACCTGTGCTGAAGAGGTTTTTGGTCCAAACTGCCGGGTACCATCTTTAAATGTGTCTACATATGCCTAAATAAAACAACAAA
Organism: Sinonovacula constricta; assembly: GCA_007844125.1. Classification (NCBI taxonomy): domain Eukaryota; kingdom Metazoa; phylum Mollusca; class Bivalvia; order Cardiida; family Solecurtidae; genus Sinonovacula; species Sinonovacula constricta. The sequence continues at coordinate 29,408,043 of CM017565.1, forward strand.
TTGGTATGGTCTTACCCAATGGTTCTCTCAGATCACTGTTGATCTACCCTACTACTGTTATAATAGTCCGTAAAATGAAAATAGTATCCTATCTGAAAAGACAATGTGATTGCTTTTGGCCAATTATTTGCATAATACTGTCGATAGTAGGGTTTTAAGATCTTGTTAATATTTAAGTATGCCCGATTATACATGCTGAGATCAAATAACCGTAAGGTGTATTTCAAGGCTCCTATATAGACTGAAAAATAAAAAAAAAACACTGTTGAGTTTAATACAGCACATATTTTCAGATTTTTGCCTGCATGAGCTTCTGCCTTCAAAGATGGCTGCCTTAAAGTGTCTTATTAGTGTCTATGACATCTCATGGAAGCTATTTATACATGTACCTTGTATTAGCTAAAGAAAGGCAAAGTCTCGCTAAGAAATGAATGTTTCGCGCACCTCTGCCCTCACTTAAATGCAAGACTAAGTCTAATAGAAACTTGCAATTTCATTAAGAATATTGTAAAAGAAGGCCGACACAAAATTAATTAGCATGAACTACCGCATTTGAATCTGTACACATAGTAATTTATATAGAAGAATATTTTGAACACATTTTGGTATAGGCGACAAATAACAGCCAGACAAGAATTTGAAAAACAGCCTTCGCGCATTATGGCAGGTCGCAGTTCAGTTGATATGATGTCTGCTTTTTCCACTCCAGAAATCGGAAATAATGTCTTTCTCTATTCAGACGACATAACTTGTATTATGTACATTATATATACATAATTATTTCTGAAAAATTCACTCTGATCGATCGAAACAGTATACGTATTTCAATTAATTATAAAAAAAATCGGCGATGTAACTTAAAATCGACAAAAGATGTAGCGGGAAATACAAATAGACTCGAATAAAATCCACGATAAACTGTTAACAAGCTTTGCACCGCCATAACACAATACTCAATATATTGAAATTGAAGTTACGATTTTGCAACATTTATTGACTGTTATCAACGTTAAGTTTTGTATTTAGTATGTCGCTTCACACCTTGAAGTGCCATTAGCTTGAGTTACCAGAGATCTGCGTGTGAACAATACTGTGGCGTAACGGGGCTCCATAGTAGAAACGCAACATCATCCCATGATTACAAATTTATTAATAAAAGTTACATTTTACAATCTAACAACAGAGAGGCATGAATACCTCTCTCTAACGCGTCTACATCCACTCTCAGTCTCGTCCAGCTCTACACTGACTTTAGCCCTGCGACCCAAAAATATATACTCTCTTTCAACTGCGCATCCCCTTTGCTAATAGCGCTGCCTACGCCTATCATTTCTGACATTAGTATTAATAAAAGCTAAGGATAGTACTTTTATTGATAGTCGTGTCTTCTGACCAGCGCTGTGTCCCATGATTTCTTCTCATGTTTTGACGTATGAATTAATCATGGTTCGAATCGTGCTATTCTACTTCCTTGTTTTGATTATTATTCTTGTCACGCCCCCATCTCCTCCTTAAGTTAACCTTTGCACTCAGCTTAATTAAACGGCACGATGTCTTTAACTAACCAATTTTAACAAATTATTATTTAATTGAAAACTTATTAATATGGTAATATTACATTACAACCTTCACCGTTATATAAAAACAAAACAATAAAAAAATATTTATCGTAATCTTTTTTTAAACTCTCTCTCTCTCTCTCTCTCTCTCTCTCTCTCTCTCTCTCTCTCTCTCTCTCTCTCTCTCTCTCTTTCTCTCTTTCTTGCATTACTGTTCATTTATAAACATATATCATAATAAGAAGCGTACCATCTTTCATATATATAATAGAAACCTTATCCCTTAAGACATATATCAATTTAATGCAATATATAATAAATGCAAAATTAAAACCAATTTCAAAAGGAACAAAGTCCCAACATATTACTTATATGCTTGAAAACTAATTACTATTACTAATATACTTGAAACAGTGCATTGTACCTAACAAGCTTCAAAGCAAAGCTTAACTTAATTGAAACATAACATTTCCACATAATAACAGTATGTCTAAATACAATGCAATATATATGCAAATATATGTGTGTATAAAACGTTTTAATACAATTCACAATCGATACGTGTCCATAAAATCTTTTTGCAATGTCCAAAACCATGTTTACGTATGTCTATAACACAACTCTAATTTTAAATTTAAATGTCCGATTGGTTTAAAATCGTGTAGTGTAGATAAAAACAATAAATTTAGATTTTAAATGTTCTTAGTATGCGTAAATTTTCAAACTCTTTTCGCGGCTGTCGGCGTTAATGAAAGTGTCCCCATTTGTACCAGTCGTCAGCGATGAGAAAAAAAAGGCGGCCGATTCCCTTCTCTCTGTACGATTGGCTCGACGTAACATTCTGTCCAAAATATATTAACACTGAGATCACTTTTAATTTAAAAGAAAAGTACTACTATTTAACATGTAAAGGCAACACTTTAAATTGTATATGTTTGCGCACACTTTAATGTTCGTGTATCTGTTGGATGTCGGCGTGAAGGCGGTTGGCAGTTGATTGTGTTTATTTGTGACGTCTGTCTGCGAAGTGTCGTACCTTCCTCTGTTGATAGTTGGCTGAACGCTGTCGTTGTCCGGCCGATGGCGATTCTTGCTGTCCGGCAAAATGTGGATGGATATTTTATTTACTGCGTAGATATGGTTTTACTGGATTCGATAATCACAAGTGTCCATAGCAATTCTGGTAATTTTCCTGTTGAAGTAGTTTATTGTTTGTTTGTTGTTATGACGTTTCATCATTCACCTCCAAAAATGTTATCACTTTGACATGTAACTGTCTTGTAACCTCCGTATGTTGTACCCTGCGGCGATTGTTTGTTGTGTGTTTGATGTGTAGATGCTGTTGAATGATATCGCCTCTTTATAAACTTTTGTGTGTCGGCGAGTCTATTCGTCGGTCTGCCGTGCTTTCCTTTGAAATTGTTGTTGTTGACCGCTTTGAAGTTTTTATTTTTCTTTGTCCGTCCGGTGAGGTTGCCTCCATACCTGCCTGCCCTTGTAACTGTAAGGTCTGGAATCATTAGTGGTAATGTGCACCATTCTCTTTTTGGGCTTATACAAAGTGCTTTGCATATGTTTTGGGTTTTGGGGTCTAACACATTTTTAAACCCCAATTCATTAATTGTTAATTGCTTCGATACCATCAGCAGTATTGTGTATATTAATTTTGCTGTTTGTGTGTGTGTGTGTGTGTGTTATGTATAGTGTGCATTATTCATGAACAATCCAACATCTCACTGAGATAAACAACATCATATGTACAAATGTAATATATTCGCAACTTTATATACTTCTTATTGATATTGATTTTACTAAACAAATATACAAAACTCCTTCATTGGAGCGAATAATTTGCATTCGTCAATGCCTGACATTCGATATATAATTAAACTAATATCTTATACATGTAAAACCTCTCTCTCGCGCGCTCTCTCTATTTACAACTTCGTTAACGATTCTATTTCTACCACAAATATCTTTATTTATTCATGTAGATCTAATATTTACAATTCTGACAAGTTATGTTTGCTTTTCTTTACTGTCTTTTATCTGTACTAACTCGCGTCGTGCTTATCGGATGATCGTAAAAACCTTAATCTTAATTTTCGGATTTTTAATCAATATATCACCGCTGTGAAATGTCGATTATTTCACCTTGGTCGGTACGCTCGTCTTTACTATCCAAGTATAAATTTTTGTCAAACTATGCGGATTTTACGCTCTGACTTATAAATCGGTAACTGATTTAATACAACTTCATTATAACTTGGTGAAGGTAATTGTTTTGTGAACTCAAACATCATCATCATCGTCATCATCATCGTCATCATCATCATACTGTTCAAAAATGGGTCCCTGTTAGGTACTTAATTGTGTTTACCTATTTAAATCTTACGACAGAAATAAAAAGTTAATTTTATTTTAGATAATTTCGCTGATTACCTTTATTCTCGCTTTATTCTTATAACACAATGGCTCAAGTACAAGTCTACATTGATGAGCTGTCATTCCTAAACCTTTTATGAGCCACAGGTATATGCCTTCCGTCTAAGTACGAAAACAAAATGACTTAGAAGGGTCGTACCCATGGCCATGTTCTGTATGTATATTACAACATTATATGTAATTGTGATCCGGTGCTTAAATGACCTAATTATTGCCGGTGTTCAGTGCTTTATCGCCCTTAAACAATTTCTCCTTATTCTACATTTTGTATATACAAGAGGAAAATATCCGGCAGGTATCATAAAAAGAGTAAGTATTTTGGTGAAAGAAAGCGTAGTTATGTAAATAACTGTCTGAAGTGTTATAAAACTAACTAGTTCTGGTGTTTGCTTTTATGTTTTGACATTGTTATAGCATCAAGGGTACTGCAGTTGCCCCTTGTTGCTATGAAATGTCTTTTTCGCTATCTGAGATCGATTGCGGTGACCCTATTGTTTCGCTGTCTGATTGATGTGTGTATTCATTTTGTGACGTGTTTTCTACTTCTGCTCGTCCTGATTGGAACTGAGCATTCATTAACCTCGCTTTTAGCTCAATTAATGGGATATCATCTTCGCTCTCATTGCAAGGCGTAAATGGTCAATATGTGTGGTAACTACTTGATTATCCAATTGGTTCTTTACTGTGAAATGTTTGTCTGAAATTTCGTCAATTACTATAAAATATGGTAGCCAACGATTTTGTATTTTGCTTCTTCTGTTTACTTTTTAAGGTAAACTGGATCATTAATTTCTAATTTGACTAGTTTTCTGTTCTTATTTGCTCGGCCAATTCTTTGTTTCTGAGCCCTACGTACATTTAAGTACGCTTGTTTATATATTTGATGGTTTTAGATAACATAATTTGATGGTAACTTTCACCGAGATAGGGTAATTGATGTCCTAAAAGGTTGTCAATGGGGAGAATCACACCTCTACCATGCATTATAAAATATGGACTCATTTTTGAACTACCGTTGCTACGAAATCTTATCGCTGCTACTGCTTGCTGTAAAACTAAATCCCAATTTGTCTCATTGTCCTCAATAAGTTTGGTGATACTGGATTTTTTTAACCTCTCAGCTCTTCCATTGCTAGAAGGATGGTAACGAGAAGTTTTAACGTGGTGTATATTTAAGGCTGACATAGTTTCTTCAAACATTTTAGACGTGTAGCAAGATCCGTTATCTGTAGTTATTTGTATGGGTGACCCCCACCTAAAAATATAAGCTCATAAAATGCTGCTATTACGCTTTGGCTGGTTGCGTCTTTGATGGCTATTACTTCAGGATAATTACTAAAAAGGCATGTAAATGTCAATATATATGAATTTCCACTATGTGTTGTAGGTAGTGACCGGTAATGTCTGAGCTCCACATTGTTCCTGGAATGTTTGCTATTGTCATTTCTTCCATTGGCGCAGTAATTTGTCTTAAATTAACTAATTGACATTTGACACAATGATCTATAAATTTGGTAGGTATTGGACCGGTAATGTCTGAGCTCCACATTGTTCCTGGAATGTTTGGTATTGTCATTTCTTCCATTGGCGCAGTAATTTGTCTTAAATTAACTAATTGACATTTGACACAATGATCTATAAATTTGTTAACTTCTATAAATAATTTGGGCCAGTAATATTTTCTAGATATAGCATCATATGTTCTTTGTACTCCTGCGTGGAAAGTCTCATGATAAGCCTTGATAACTGAGTCTCTAATTTGTGATGGGACGTAGATACGTAACTTGGGATCATTGTCTGGGTTGGACACGTAATATAAGATGTCATCTTTAATGATAAATTTCCGTGTTTCCGCGTCAGTAAGTCTGTTTTGACGTACGCGTGCCAGCAATTTGTTAATCAATGGGTCGGCTAACTGCTCGCTTTTCATGCAATAATTTCGCATGCCTTCGGGCGGTTCTATCTCATTGTATCCGCGATCTGCATCATTTTACGCGGTTCTGGGCGCGGGCTAGTTGTGACATGTCAAAGTCTGCATTGTTTATTGGCGCAATTAATATATCGGTGTCCGATTGATCTTTGGGAATTTCGTCAATTGTCGGCAAGCGTGATAAACTATCTGCAACTACGTTTTGTGGTCCTGGGATATGTACTATTGATAGCTAATTAAACTAATTCCTGCACCAGAGTCAACTAGAGCTCTAACAGTTTTATTTCCGAATTTTAACAAACAAGAAGACGGCGTTTCTTTGTATTTTACAAATGATGAAGTTGGGATGTATGTTGAGTTCACCTTAGATGTTCCTACCTCGACCTTCTTAAGGTAAGAACTGTCTAGTTTTTTCGCATGTATGAATTGTTTTCTTGGCGGGAATTTCCGTATGATTTATTATTTCTACGCTGTATGTTGTGACAATCGCGTTTGATGTGGCCGGATTGTCCACATTGGAAACATTCTACGGTGGACTTATTTGTCCTGTCATAAGTTTGATTGTTCTGTCGGTAATGCGCATGCTCTGTTCGGCGCGTTTGATTGCGATTTTGATATTTTAATTGTCTACATTCTGAAATTTCGTGACCCCTGCGCTTGCAAAATTTACAAAATTTGCCTCTCATTGCGTGATCTATCTCCATTGGTACAAAATGCTGTTCTCTGTCAGAGTATGCATTTTGGATTGTTGCGGTGCGTGTTGTTTGTGCGGAAATGATTGTTTCTGAATGAACCTGACTCGTGGTTGTGATATTTGATCTGTGTTTTTTTCATTTCTGACTCTTACGTTTTGTTCCTCTACTGCACTGTTTACAGCTGCCTGAAATTTCTGCGGATTCTCTCGCAATAATTTTAGCCTGACTTCGGGATCTCGTAAACCTTCAATAAAACATCCTACGAGTTGATATTCTACAAGTTCGATGTTTTGTCAAACCCGGCATAGATTTCGTCTGATATTGCTACTAATCTCTCTGCAAAAACCTGAATATTTTCGTTTGCTCTTTGGCGCGTTTTTTCTAAAGTGGAAAAAGAGAAATGTGAATGACTAATTTCCTCAAATCTAGCTTTTAATTCTGACTTTGTGATTTGCCATGATAGCGACTGCTGTGTTAAGAAATGCCTGTTTAGAAAATCTGAAACTACGCCGCTGCTGGATCGTAATGCTAACAAACATTTTTGTTCATCACCCAATTTGTTTACTACCGCACATTTTTCTATTTGACTTAACCAATTCTTACACTTTGAACTATCCCCGTCATATGGTAAAACGTCAACTGTTGTGTATAATGCACTAATTTTGTCCGTAAGGGCACCCAAAACATTTGCAAAACTACACAAAACGACTAAAGAAACTAACCTTCAGTGACGGTGGCTTTGTACTTCTGCCTTGTGTTGATTTCCCAGCTTCGCTCGGTCTGGCACCATAAATCTTCGTTGTGGCGTAACGGGGCTCCATAGTAGAAACGCAACATCATCCCATGATTACAAATTTATTAATAAAAGTTACATTTTACAATCTAACAACAGGGAGGCATGAATACCTCTCTCTAACGCGTCCACTCTCAGTCTCGTCCAGATCTACACTGACTTTCATCCCTGCGACCCAAAAATATATACTCTCTTTCAACTGCGCATCCCCTTTATTAATAGCGCTGCCTACGCCTATCATTTCTGACATTAGTATTAATAAAAGCTAAAGATAGTATTTTTATTGATAGTCGTGTCTTCTGACCAGCGCTGTGTCCCATGATTTCTTCTCATGTTTTGACGTATGAATTAATCATGGTCCGAATCGTGCCTCTTTATCACTATTTTACTACTTTCCCGTGCGTCATATTCTATTTCCTTGTTTTGATTATTATTCCTGTCACGCCCCCATCTCCTCCTTAAGTTAACCTTTGCACTCAGCTTAATTAAACGGCACGATGTCTTTAATTTACCAATTTTAACAAATTATTATTAAATTGAAAACTAATTAATATGGTAATATTACATTACATTACATTGTATACCCACATGATTACAAACTCTTTCTTATATTTGCAAATTATTGACAGAAAAAGTACATGTTAAAATATTAAACCAGGAAATAGACACGTAATTTTCGCGCTTAGATATAATCTAACATGCAACACATGTTAAACACAATTCATTCAATTAATTGAATAGTCACTAGTAACACATTTATGAGTTTATTTATGGATATATGTAGTTTTTTATGTGATAGGCACTGATAAGACAGTTTAAGGCAGCCATCTTTTAAGGCAGAAGCCAATGCAGGCCGAAGTCTGGAAATATGTGCTGTATTAAATTCACCTCTGTACCGTTTTTTCCAGTCTATTTTACTAAACTTTATATAAAACGTAACAGCTTGTATGAGGTATTTTAAATATCAAAAGTATATTATGATAGTTTAAAAGCTAGAAAAAATACTACCAAAAAGGATACACTGTTCATTTTGTTTAAGGATGAGACAATAGTTTTATTTATTGCTATGTATTAATTCTTTGTGCATTTATCAATTTTAAAAATATTGTATTCTAAAAATATGAATTGTAAGGGCTTTCCAATGGTTTTTAGCTTTTAATTTTTGAACCATAAATTAAGAAATGACAAGAAAATAAAATTTACGCTTCTATACAATTCATCTGAAAATCGCTTCTTCTCACAGGTTACTGCTGAATGTAAAGTCCTCACTGCTAATTCAGTACGAACCGGTCCTAATGAGCATGATGATCTCATCTTGGCGATGAACTCCTGGAGACCGCAAATGACAAGCGTCATCAGGTGGACTTCAACCGTCATAAGGCGTTTCGACCTCTTTTCCACTACGCCCTCAGGTTGACGAGGTCGGCAGTGACTGTTCACTACCCGCTATTGTCAGGTCTCCAGGATGGCTCTTTCCTTCTAAACCAGAGCCAACACGATGCCCTCTCTGCAGCATGACTTCCGACCATAGCACGACGTCGGGTCTAAGTCTGGTCTGAACCACATCTGGGAAAACGAGCTTCTTCCTCAGATCTGCCTTCATCTCCCATGATGCTGCTTGGTGGAGAAGTCCCATCTGCCCTCCCTGTGTAGCCGTCTTTGTTTTTCCGGCCTTCACAAACTGTATAGAGTGCTGCGCCCAACCCCACCCACCCAACTGCTCTCTTCTGCTTCCTCTCTTTCTCAAGTCTGTCTGCCAAGACTGCTAGAACCTGATCATGTCGCCAGCGGTACCTCCCCTGCTGAAGAGCTGTCTTACACCCTGACAGTATGTGTGCCATGGTGGCGCGGCCTCCACATAAGTGACATGACGGGTTTTCTATTAGACCCCAGGTGTGCAGGTTTGCAGGCGATGGAAGTGTATCATACACTGACCGGAGCAAGAAGGAAATCCTTGCTGGTTCTAGTTTCCACAGCTCTGGCCAGGACAACTGACGTTCTGGTAGGTTCCATCTAGCCCATGCCCCTTGTTTGCCTAACTCAACAGCCTTGCTTCTTCTTTTCTGTTCCTCCTCCTTTCTCACTTCTCCAAGAACCATATCTCTCTTCACTTTACCCTGAGCCTTGTTCCATTCCTTGAACTGAGACATCCCAATTCCTTAATGGCCAATGCAAGTATTCCCGATGACATCCTTGAGCTGAAGTGAACTCTCTGCTTCAGCTACAGCTGAACATGCTGACCACTTTCTTCCTGATCGGGTGACTACTCCAGCCTTTCTGACCTTCGCGTCTGCAGAATCTCTCAGTGTCAAAACAAGCCTGCATTTAGCGACCTTGAGCTCCTCAACCACTGATGACAGAGACAGTTGTAGCTGGCATGATCTGCTGTACAGGCCTATTGAACAAAAGCTTTGTGGAACTCCAAGCCATCTCCTGAGTTTCTAGTTGACTTTCTTCCCTAGTGCCTCAACCATGGACATACTTCCCTGGGAGGCCAGATTTATCTACCTTTGTAAGCCATGTAGATGCTAGAGTCTTGGTGTTGTCCACGTTCCTGTGATCACCGAGAGAGTCATCATACCACTTTCCCAGTGCTTTCACAGGGTTATCCAAAAGTTGTGGTATCTCTTCCCCCTGTATCCTCATGGTGACATTTCTGATGAGGCAACCTTTCTTTATGACCGTAAATCTGGATTTCTTCGGCTTGAATTCCATTCGCGCCCATGTCAAAGCATCATCCAGTGCGTTTAGGACCCAACGTGCCTATACAATGGAGGTGGCCGTGACTGTAAGGTCATCCATGAACCCTCTTAAGACTGGCTGGTAGGAACCATACTTCATTCTTGGCCCACGGGTCTCTCTCTTTTTCCTCTGCCTTCATGATAATGTTTATCCCCATGATGAACAGGATGAGGGATACGGTACATCCTGTCACAATCCCTTTCTCTAGACTCTAGGTCTTGCCAAGCTGTAATAGTGTTTCCAGCTGTGAAGCGGATTTTCATGCCGCTGAAGTACTGGCTTATCATTATCTAGACATGTTTTGGGACATGGTAGTGGTGAAGTGCCTCTTCAATCAGCTTGTGTGGAATGCTTCCATAAGCGGTGGTTAGGTCCAGCCATACCACGGAAAGGTCCCTCTTTTCAGTCTTTGCCTCGCGCATCATCTGGCTCAGGACGCTGGTGTGTTCAATGCAGCCTGAAAATCCTGGGATGGCACCTTTCTGAGATGATGTATCCACATACTTGTTGCCAGTCAGGTAAGTAGTCAACTTCTTGGCCATAACAGCGAAGAAGATCTTTCACTCCACTCTCAGCAGAGATATAGTTCTAAACTGTTCTACAGTCCTGGATTCCTTCTCCTTTGGGATGAAACAACCCTCGGCTCTCTTCCAGGACTCTGGGATCAAACCTTTCTTCCAGAATATCCTGGTGAGCATTTAGGAGTGTTCGGGTGAACTTGAAAGGGTCTTTGACAAATTAGGCCCTCTTCTTGGCTCTAGATTTTCTCCCAGTTCGCAAACGCTCAGCCTTCCTGAGTCTCTTCAGCTTCCCCCTTGGGTCCTCTCTCAACTGTTGAAGACCTATCCTCTCTGTCTCAGGTGCCTTCCGGAACCTCCGTTTCAAACTGTTCAACTCTTTCCTGGCATTATTGATTTCCCTCTCTCGTCTGTTCTCGCTTGGTGGCTGACTACTACCTTTCTTCTGCTGAATGCCAGATCGCTCTTTCCCAATATTGTACACCATTGTTGTAAGTGTGTTGATTCTTCTCTCCGCTGGTCCATGGAGAACTGCATTCAAGATGGCCTCCAAATCTTCGTCAAACTTCCTCCATACTGCTTTCTCATGTCCTTTGGGCCATAAAACTCTGTCTTTGTGTTGCGGATCTGTAGCATTCTGTTGAGTTCCCCGACTCTCCTGCCCCATCGATGACCTATCCTGCTGAACGTCATCAACAAAGACGTCGCTAGTACTGTGGGTTTGGTCCTGACTAGCAACCTCTACCGTCTTACCAGAAGAAAATTCTGTGCGTCGAATCTGACTCACAGCAGAGCAACTCTTAGATCGCGCCTGGTGAATGCGAAGTCCCCTGACATTCTTGCATACCTTTCCACACACACAAACTGATGTTGCCACTTCTCCTGTCATTGTCATCTGAACAGTGCATCCTTGTGATCTCGTCCGTATTCGTTCGGAGTCCGTTTCCAATGTTTCAGTCCTGGTGAGCCTCTCATCCTCCCTCCCTCTCGGGAGACTCTGGGGGGGGGGGGGGGGGTGTGTATTGATCATTTAGGTTTTCTGTAGCAAGTGATGGTGTCTTCTCACGAAGACAGCATGGTGGATTGCTAGTCCAACATACCCAAATACCAGTCTATTCCTGGTTGTCATCTGTCTTTCCAGAGTCACATCTATCTTCCTCTGTTGCCAGCTAGACTTTCCTAGCGGCCACTGGTTGCCCAGATGTAGTAACTTCTTCTCACAGGTTACTGCTGAATGTAAAGTCCTTACTGCTAATTCAGTACGAACCGGTCCTCATGAGCATGATGATCTCATCTTAACGATGAACTCCTGGAGACCGCAAATGACAAGCGTCATCAGGTGGACTTCAACCGTCATAAGGCGTTTAAAGTTGCCATCAAAGATGGCTGCCAAGATACGGGATCTTCACTGATGTCGAAACTATCTATAACACTTATTTTCCTCATTCTCCATGTACACTGCACTGCACAACTTTAATATTAAATTTTGCTACTACCAACTAACATGCATTTTCCACTGTCAAATTTAACTTTGTAATTTAACTCTTATTTGTCTGTAATTAAGTGGGATTTGCAGATGAAATATAACGCGTGCCTTCATTATTACTGTGGAAAAAGAATATCATTTTGTCTTATTATGTCACTATCATAGAGATATCAGGCTAGAAATATCACTATGGGACAGTTGTACCAGTAAAAGTCATTGATGCAAAACAAACTTGCAGGATTCGTTAAAACTTTAGATAAATATGTATATCCTGCTTTCACAAAAACGAAAGTAACACATAACATGAATGATTTGTCAAGTTTTTTTGTTGTTGGGCAGCTGAGGTCTCCAATATGAAACCATGTATTTTTCTATTTGTTTTACTTTTTCTTCAGGGTTTAAAAATATTATATCCATCTATCGATAAAAATAAATGAAAGTGGTTACGTTTGAACCAGGGTCCGAATCGACAAGCCAAGATGGTAGCGATTTGGGTCAAAACGTTCTCAATCGGAATCCTTCGGTTATTTTTATATGTTTATTGAAAAATAAAAACATCTGTCAATGTTATAAAATAATTATTTTGACTAACTCTAGCGCTCCATTGTCAGTCTTACGATGATTATTTAGAATTGACAATATTTTGTTTAGAAGATGAGGTATGCAGTTACATCGGTTTTGGACGAGGATGATTGACAAAACTGAAGACATGAAGAGGAAGTTGTTTGTTTTGACAATTCTTTCTTTGTCAATATGTAAGTTTTCAAGATCAGTTTGTGAAAGTCTAGTGTAAGATGTACTCTATTTTGTATCAGATGTTTTACATTACTTAAGGTTTTCTAATATAAATCAGGAAAATCAACAAAATTATTTAGTCCTCCTTTGATGTTACTAGTCCTAGTAGGATATATATGCTTTGTACATATCATCCTTAACAATCCTTAATGGAGGTACCAACCAAAAAAGCTTTTCTCAAATAAACAAATAGGTCGGTGTTACCTGAAAAAGTCCAGCAAAATGCTGTCGATTGATGTCCTAGATCTGTTTGACCGTTAAAGCATATATCAATACTTGTCACTGCAAACAGGTATTACCTATCCGATCCAACCTGCAGAGATAACTAGTTTTAAATTAAGAAAACCATGGAACAAGTTACTTTTGAGATCACGCTATATTGTCATCCAGATAATCTGCTCTGACATTGATACCTATTTTTAGCAGAGACCACTATTGAGCTTTTTATACAGCTGGAAATTAAACACATTCAGATTGATCTTTTCATGATTTGCTCTGTCTAACTATTTAGGTTTTTGTTCAAAACCGTATTTATTAAGACAAAGGTGTTGGTTTATACATTTTTTTACCCGAATTCCCCAAAGTAGTGGTTTGATATTGTTATATGTATTTGATATAGGCAAACTGTCGGATACCACCTTTAACACTAATTTTTGTATTTTGTAAGCAGTCTTATAATGTTACCATTCAGAGAAAAACAATGGACTTTAAAGAGATTATTTTTACCTAAAGGGACAAAAAATACTACCACATATTTCCTTTTTAGGGTATGAACTGAAAGAGAGTTACACAGTTAAAATCATTTAGCCGAACAATTCATCAAATGTTCAAAATAGTATGTCTACATAATTTATGGTACCAGGTCGAATTGTACCTCTGGTTTGTATCGTTCCAGCTATTTTTGGGCAAATCATTCCTGTGGGCAGGTCATTTCATACCTCCCCATAGGCTAATTAGCACCGCGAGTATGTACCTTGAGGGGTTTTACATTCACAGTTCGTGGGGGTATTGTGTGGTCATTTTGTACCTCTCCAAAGACATTAGATGACGTATCACATACGTTTATAATCTTACTAATTGTTTAACAAGACTTATAACAAGGGGCAGGGTTGAAAAGATTTAAGTTAAACAGAAAGCTGAAATAGTAAGAAAACTGAAATATGACTATATTTAACCTTTTTGCGCCAGTATTTGATATTTGGATTGCGTGCATCAGTGCTTATTTCTACTTTTTAACGATTGCGGTAAAGTGAGTTTTATAGAGGAATGTTGGAGATAGTTTATCATAGATTGGGTGTTTGAGTCAGAACTCTTTTTATCTGTTTTATTCTAGAATTCAGAGTTTAATTAGAATTATTTTTCATTGATGGTTATTTTAAAAAGTGGTATAGGGCTTAAAACACTTTTGAAACAATGCTAAGTTTTCAGCTTTATTTACATTTTAAAAGCAGTTGACGTTACAGAACAGCACATCAGCATAAAAGATCATGAGTGCACTTACAAGTGAGAGTCCCATTACAATAACTGAATAAATAAAATGATGTGATAATACAGCTTATCAGAGTACATGAGTTTGAAAAGTCTATTTACACTGGGTATAACTTTATAACATATTTCCAACTGAATAATAAAAGTATGACATGGCGAGGTACGATTTGACCTAAGTTCATACATCAAGCGTGAATGTATAACCACTAGATGTTCGAATTGACCTATCGATAGGTGCGAAATGACCTTCCCACAGGTATGATCCGACCGAAAATAGCGGGTACGATATGATCGGAGGTATGCTTCAACAGGAATCGCCCACATACATGTGAACTGTCCCACTTTTAGAAGGGGACTCCCACTTTTAAGATTCAAAATAGTTTGAAAATAAGGGGTTTTTAAACATTTTCAGAAATCTCCCTACTTGGAAACAGATAACTTCCTTTTCTTTGTTTATATGAAAATAGCAAATCTGCCACTTTGCAAGTGAAAATCTTTCACTTTGGCTCACTGAAAGTTCAAACTAGATGCAATTGTGATTATAAAATGCAACATTTATTGGAGATCAAAATTGTTAAATAAATCACTTTCTAGAGCACGTACAAATACAACATAGAGTGATGTATCTAGTGAATACCTCCTCAAACTCCCCACACTGGTTACATGTCGTCCTGTTAGAGGTTACTGTAATCTGGCTTTTAACCTTCTGTTTAACTCCAGGGCTTTTTTTTCCTTCTTTAGTAGGAGCCGTTTACAGGTACGGTACCTTCCTCTCAGAAAATTTCTTTAAAATCATGCAGTTTTCCCTAAAAGTAACTTTGCATCAGGTTTTTTCATTCCCCTTTATGGAAGAACTCATGCACAAATCTTCCCCCAAATTAAAGGACATGGGCCCCTTCCCCTGGCAGTGAAAAAAAGCCTTGAAGTCCTTAACATTCAAGACAGAGCTGTGTACTATAAACAGGACAAATGCATCGGTTCTAATTGTCTCTTGCTATAACATTTCCAAAGCAGTGAATACCAAAGTGCAGGTGTAACAGAAGTGGAAAAAATGAGCTCCACTGGGATTCGAACCACAGACCTCCCCAGTACTAGTGGGTTGCTCTACCAACTGAGTTATAGAAGCTCTGTGAATAAACTACCAGTGAAACTGCTACACTTCTCCCTCCTGACACAATGAGATTTACCTAGAATCTCATCTCTGGTTCGACTCTACAGCACCTTTGCATATCACAATACAAACAGACTATTGTACTAAGTCATGGCACCAAATGTAACAGTAGTTGAAAAAGTGAGGCTCCGCTGGGATTCGAACCACAGACCTCCCTCAATACTGGTGGGTCTCTCCACTAACTAAGCTTTAGAGGTTGAATGAACTACCAGTGAAACTGCTACACTTTCAGCAGTTTCATTATTTAATTGCTCTCATTTTGCCTGATAAGCGACATCATATCTGTCCTAGTACAGTGCCATATAGCAATCAGGTTATCAATTTCAGTGTGTCCTATGAGCAGCATTATTTCAGAACTCTTTTCTTCAGGTGATAGATATCCAGATACAACTCATTACTGAAAGGAGTCATCAGACATAAATTTATACAAAAAAGAATTAAAAAAAAACACAACACAATTTAATCATTACTAAACCAATATTTGTTTTGATTTGTTAACTATAAAAAAATATCAGTTTAAATAAAGATAAATACTCGGCTGATTAGTTGATAATTTTTTTTATTGATATTGTAGACATTTCTGTACAGTTTATAATTTTGTTTTTCAGGTACAACTAAAGGGGCAATTAATGAGAAACCTTGTAAGTTCATATATAAATTTCCTATATTTGATTCTTTTTAGTTTTTTATTGTATAATATGTCCAATATATTCTAGAATAATGACATAAACAGTACAGTTCATTAATGTCTTGATTTTTTTCCTAACACCTTCTGATAATGCAGTTTTCCCTTTCCAAAGCAACCTGCCTCCTTTTACCAAAAGATTAAAAACACATTGTTAGTGTAATAAATGTAAAGTTGTAACGATTCATTGCAATGCACTGAAAACTATGGTACATGTACACAACTATGTTACATATATATTGCAGGATGCTATGATATGATGCGTCAAAGGTCGTTTGCCTAAATTTGATTTGTTTTATTATTTACACCAATGTATACCTTATTTAAAGAGATTAATCATGTCAAAATTAAATATTATTGTTAAGTCATGATAAACCTGTATCTCTTTTTCTTTTGACATTTTATTTTTTTATTTCTACAATTCATAAAATATTTAAAAAAAGTTCTTTACTGTGTTATTACTGTGGCTTGTTAGATTTAATTATGCTAACAGTTTTAACGACATTGTTAATGTTTAATTGTTTAACTTGTTGACATGTAAATATTAATACTTTTTTATTTTATCAGTCAATAAAGTTACACACCAAGTAGTAAACATTCAACCCAAAGTATCCCATCTTTCCAAATGTATTGTAACGAATTAAATATCGAATTTAGACATAAACTTGTGATACATATATTATTTTGGAAGGAATAATTGCTCAATAACTTTGCATATCTGCAGCTCTGGATGTTTTGTAGGCAGAGTGAGTGTAGAAACTTTAAGTCGAAACTTGATGTCTCCAGCTAACAGGCATACTGACATAGATGGGTCAAAATTTGAGCTCCAGGTGTGGAGGGCTCCAGGGTCAGTCCCAGGCCGCAACATACCAAAGTTTAAAAGTGGTAGTGGTACTTTTTATACAGTTAGAATGAATACACAAAGTGATTATTTTCTTGATAAGTTCTGTAAAACAGTTCAGTTTGTCTTCAAACTTGAAGTTTTTAAGACTAAGGTATGGGTTTATACAAAAACGATGCCCATATTCCTTAAAGCAATGGTTCAATATTATTATGTGTTTTATATGAGCGTATAGGCAAACTGTCACATACCACATTTAATGATTAATCTATCTTAACTGATTACATCCTGGGTTGAACCAGTATTCAGGTACTGAGTATCTGGATTCTGGAGCAATGTGCGGTAAGTAATCTTGCTTAACAACTAATACAACGTGGGAGTCTGGGGTTCAAGCCGGGACCCTCTAATTTGGAGGCCAGCATCTTGACAAGTTGACCACGAGCGCATAAGGCATATTTTTGTTTATGTTTTCAGATCAGCCATACAGCATAAAAACTTGATATGTCTGAATTACTGACAGATTGTTGGTCAATGAGATAAACCCATCATACAAAGAAGTGTTAAAATATACATTTTCTTTTCTTTTTAGACCCGTATCTTGCTTCCTGTGGCCTAGGGCAGGTGATACTTCTTACAGAACAATATGGTACTATCAACTTCTCTGGCAAGGATTTCAATAAGGTGAACAACTGCCAGCATTGGGACATTGTAGGACCTCTATACTCTACCATTACAATCAGGTAGTATTATAACTTCAATATGGTTTTGCTAATACGTGGAGTATTATGAATATTTCTTCACTTGTCTGTGGTACCGGCCGCAATAGCTCAAGTGGTAGAGTGTCGGCTTGCAGATTGGGAGTTCACGGGTTCAAACTCGGCCAGATCATACCAAAGGCTTTAAAGTTTGTTGTGTAGACTTCCCTCCTAACACTCGGGGCTAAGGGGACAGCATTACACCTGACTTATCGGTGTCAGTATCATAGACCGACCGGGTTCAGTTCCTAGGCCCCTCGTAAGTGCCCCTGTGCTATTATGATAGAAATGTTACTGCACAGTATTGGCAAAATTGCCAGCAAAAAACCCCATCACTTGTCTGCAATGAGGCCTGAGTGAAAACTTAGATATTTAATGAAAATGGGACATGGGTTTTCCATCAAGGTCTTGAATGCCTAAAAGAACCATTCTTAGCTTGATTTTCTCAATTGGTTGGGATACAACTCAGCTTTTGACTTACTTATATTCCTTTGTCTAGCGTCCCTTATACCGGTTCCTTGTTTTTTATGGTTCTTACGTATTGCAGCATCCAGTCATTTCTCAATGGGAACCAGCCAGGGGAGGCTTGTGGTTCCCGGTCCTTCTTACTGATTGGCCCCGATCCTCTGCAGATGCTGTGTACTGTGGAACCAGACTCACAACAGCGAGTGTATCGGTCTCGTGGTCACATGGTCTGGATAGAAGTTTTCACAAAAGACAACCAGTCCTCATTTCAGCTGGACTATATTATGAGTAAGTAGGAACATAATTTGTGGCTGAGAAGTGAGCCTCACAGACCTTTTTTCAAAATTTAGTATGTATATCCATTTTAATTGATTTGCCAGTCATTAGACTGGACCTGGTAGCCTAATCAATAGAGCATTGGCTCCAGGTACGGGAGGCCGCGGGTTTAATCCAGGGCTATGACATACCAAAGTTGTTAAAAATGGTAGTGGTATAGCTCCCTTGCTTATGCTCAAGCAAATATGAAGGTAGTTCCATGTTTGTTGGCTCGTTGTCAGGATAATGTGACTGGGTGTGGTATCATGTAAGGTGTTTACCGCATGCTACACACAGTGAAGGCAGCACTATATCTGCTTCAAGTGGACACCATCTCTTGGTAACTGATATATGGTTGGTTGGATGATAAACCCAATAAACAAATTGTTTGTCATTAGAGCTGATTTATTATTCTAAGTTTGTCTGAATGTTCAAAAGTTATTACCTTTACGACCAGCACTTTATGTTGAGTGTCTTCAACTGCTGAAGGCACTTGATTTTATCCAGGGTTGATTCATGTTAAAGGTGTTAAAATATCTTAGTGGTATAGCTCCCTTGCTTATGCTTAATTAATATTACAGTTGAACTTAGGTTATTCAAACTTGAGTTGTCCGAAGCCGAGGCTTAATTTGAAGTCATTGGTCAGTCCTGAGTTTTTCCTTATATAATTTAATGAAAATAACTCCAATTGATTATTTGCATTAACCAAAGTTTTGGCATTATTCAAAGTCAATAACGATCCCCAACAGGCTGCAATAGCTCAAGTGGTAGAGCGTCGGCTTGCGGATCGGGAGGTTGTGGGTTCAAACCCCGGCTGGGTCAAACCAAAGACTATAAAGTTGGTAGTAGTGGCTTCCCCCTAACGCTTGAGGACAGCATTACGCCTGACTCATCGGTGTCAGTATAATGGACTGGCCGGCTTCAGCTCCTGGGCATCTCATAAGTGCCCCTGTGCTATAATGATAGAAATGTCGCTGCACAGTAGCCACAAAAATGCCTGCAAATTTCATCCCAAATCCCGATCCCCAACTTACAGATTTTATTCACACATATATTATCTAAAGCCAGATTGCGTCACCGGTCGGCAATTGTCACCTGTCAAACTGAGAACGGGGGTTACTTAATTAACATTGATGTTTGGTTTCTTTAATTGGTTGGTTGAAGTTGTTAATTGTATATGAGGTGTTGATTTGTTTGACACTCAGTTATGATAAATCATCAAGTAAAGAGTGTGACAATCCAATTGAAGATTGACTTGTATTTGCTTTGTCTTCCAGCAGCCTTGCAAACTGTCAGGGTGGGTAGGTATAGATGCTGACCGATATCACCATCATACAATACAATATGACTATGCAATAATATAACAAAAATTCAGTCATGCTGTTTTCTGTCACATTCGGTTAGAGTTGCCGACTTACGACTTCTTATACGCTCATGTTATGGGTTCAAGTTCCAGCTGGGACTGGAACATTCATGTGGACCTATGGTGCACTAGTGGTTTTACCGAGACATAAGTCTTGGGTCTTCCTCCATTAATTATTAGCGGAATGTTGCCTATATGACCATTCTTGTGTTGGTGCAATGAAGAAAAAACAACAAAACAAGTGGACAATGAGAGGCATAAATGAATAGTCTCCCCTGAAAAATCCCTACTTGCAAGTAGATCCTTTCATTAGTTTTACTCTGTTTTTATGTTGTGCTCTTTGGAGTATATTTGATTTTTCTGCCTTTCTTGTAATACTTAGGTTAACTATCATCAACAAACACTTTCATTTTCTTTTTTAAATAACAAAACTCTGTAAGTATTTTAATGGACTTTAAGCTTATATCTATGCAAAAGTAAGTAATTTTACAGTTCGTAATTGCAATATTTTTAAAAGAACAGTTGATAAAGTCCAAGAATTCCAGCTAAATGGACCTTCTTACTGCTTGGAATACCTCGAACATTGACGAACAAGGGAGACAATTTCCATTTCACCACAAAAAAAACAACATACTTATGTTGGTGCTTTGTTTTAGATGGCACCTCCAACTGCAGTGGTATCCATTGCCAGGACTTAAGCTGTATTTTACCTCAGTGGCGATGTAATGGAATATTTGAGTGCCTAGATCAGTCCGATGAGGAAGCCTGTTATAAAACAGGTAAGGAACAATAAGTTCATCTGGGGCTTCTATGACTCAGTAGGATTGAGTTGCCAACTTGTAACTTAAACTCCTTCTGCCCTTATTGTGTGGGTTCAAGTTTTGGTCTGGCAATAACTACTTCTTCCCTCACTGCATGCATTTAATTCCTTTCTCCCTCACTGCATGCTTTTAATTCCTTCTTCCCTCACTGCTTGCCTTTAATTCCTTCTTCCCTTACTGCATGCCTTTAACTCCTTCTTCTCTCACTGCATGCTTTTTACTCCTTTCCTCACTGTATGCTTTTAATTCCTTCTTCCCTCACTGCTTGCCTTTAATTCCTTCTTCCCTTACTGCATGCCTTTAACTCCTTCTTCTCTCACTGCATGCTTTTTACTCCTTTCCTCACTGTATGCTTATAACTCCATCTTCTTTCACTGCATGCTTATAACTCCATCTACCCTCAATGCATGCTTATAACTCCATCTTCCCTCACTGCATGCTTATAACCCCATCTTCCCCCACTGCATCCTTTTAACTTCTTTCCTCACTGTATGCTTAAAACTCCATCTTCCCTCAATGCATGCTTATAACACCATCTTTCCTCACTGTATGCTTATAACACCATCTTCCCTCACTGTATGCCTATAACTCCACCTTTCCTCACTATATGCTTAAAACTCCAACTTCCCTCACTGCATGCTTTTAACTCCTTTCCTCACTGTATGCTTATAACTCCATCTTCTCTCACTGAATGCTTATAACTCCATCTTCCTTAACAGTATGCTTATAGCTCCAGCTTCCCTTACTGTATTTTTATAACTCTTTCTTCCTTCACTATGCTTATAACTCCATCTTCCCTCACTGCATGCTTTTAACTTCTTTTTTCCCTTACTGTATGCTTATCACCTCTTTCCTCATTGTATGCATTTAACTCCTTTTTCCCTCACTTTATGCTTATAACTCATCTATCTATCTCAAGTTCACTCATTTACCCTAATTCTCACTTTCTTACTACATTCTGTTTATTATTACTTGTTGTTCTCCTCTGATTCTCTCACTACATCCTATTCACTGTTTTCTTTATATCTTGCTACATCCCATTCTTTTTTTTTTCTCTCTTGTCACTCTCACACTTCAGCTTGCTCACTAGTGCAACTTTTATTTCCTTTTTATTTTCAGCCAGTCCAAAGTCTGCACCCAATCAGAAAGTAGATGAACCAAATGGTCTGTATTTTACTAACTCCAAACCTTTGGTATCTCCACCATCTGGAGTTGTTGAGCCCTTGTGTGGCTTTGGGGAGATCTGGTGCTATGTGGTGAAGTTCAGAAAAAAAATGTGTCTCCACAATATCTACAAGTGTAATCAAGTACAAGACTGTCTCTATGGGGAGGATGAGCGTTCAAGCATCTGTGGTATGTATTTTCAATTTATGATTTGTGGGAAACGTATTAGTTTAACTACCTTGTCGGAAGGTATTTTTATACATTTTAAATAATAAAATCCATGGTTAATTTGTTGTTATTTTCATAAAAATGCCCACCCTCTGTAATTTAATACTTATCCTTTTTCAATAAACCATGGGGCATCCATGGCTGAATTGTTTGAGTTGCCTATGTGTAACCCTTCACCCCTCACCACGTGGGTTCGAGTCCTGGTTGGAGCGAGCACTTTCATGTGAGTAGGTATTCCAGCTAATCTGCAGTGAGCCCAAGGTTCTACCAAGATATAAGTCTCCATTAGCTATCTGGACGTCGCCAATATTATGAAATTTGTGTCAGTGCAATGTAACAAACAACAAAACAAACTTCCTTGTCAGTAGGTATTTTATATTTTTGTAAGAAAAATGCTAACTTATGGTTATTTCTTTTTTTATTATAATAAAATGCTCATATTACTTAAAACATATCCATTTTCAATAAATTTTGATTGTATGTGCATTTTTGCATTCTGAAATGATCTTAATAGTAAGTGTATCTAAAAATGTCAATTTTTAATTGGTAAGTATATTTTTGTAATCAAATACCTATTCAAAAAGTATCAAATAGCTATTCAAAAAGTATCAAATACCTATTAAAAAGTATCAAATGCCTATTCAAAAAGTATCAAATACCTATTCAAAAAGTATCAAATACCTATTCAAATACCTATTCAAAAAGTGGTTACATTGTTGAGTTTGTTTGAATAATGCTTTTAAATAAAAAGAATCTAATCAACATATTCAAAGTTAAGTATATTTTTAGATTCTCATATGAATATATGAATATTCATGTTAGCTAATTTACATAATTATTTCAAATTTAAGTTTAATGATAGCCTCCACGTAATGAATGATAAAAAAATATACTTCAAAGTTATGGTTAGTTATAAGAAGACTTTTAGCCAAATAATTCTCTAAGATTGAATGAGCAAAATATGGAAGGAAAACAAAACAAAACAAAAAACCCCATAAATATTTAAAGTAATATTACAGCATGAATGAAAAGGATGAAATTGTAAGGCAGGATATCATGCAATTGGCTGTTGTTCGGGTTGTTGCTTGCGTGTTTGTGTGTCTGTGCGTGCATGCATGTGTCATGGGTTGGGTGTGGTCAGAATAGTTTGATAAATAGTTTGAGGTTAAGAGGGATGTAATGTTTTTTAAAAATATGTTAAGAATCTGATGGTCTGATGTTTATTTTTTAAGTTTATTGATGGTATTCATTGCAGTTTTTTTCAATATATCCAGGATTTAATGACCCAAACTATCATATCAAACAAAATATGGGTTTACAGCTCTGAATCTTTTATTTAAAGGTGATATTCAATAGTTTGCCTATATAAAATGCATGTAACAATATCTTAAACCCAGTTGTGTGGAATTCAGACATAACATCTTGATAAACTCATACTCTAGTCTAAGTAAGGAAGATTTTGAACACTACCTCAATTGTTCGACTGTACAAAACGTGCAATAAATTGCTCCAAATGGTCATTATTTCCACGTCTATAAATAAGCACAATGAGGAGTACTGCTAAATATAAATATCAACATGAGAGCAGATTACTAAGATGATGATGTAAAGTGATATCAAAAATAACTTAATACTATTTCTCCATTTTTTTTCTTAGTGTAAAAATAGCTTACTGTGCAGTATTGCTAAGAGACAAAATACATGTTTGTTATGACAACTGGAGTGTTAAACTTCACTTTTAACAAAAAAGTAGGAAATCAATAAACAGTATTTTGTGCAATCTTTTTAGGTAACAATTATATATTTGTTGGTTTAAAAAAAAGTGGTCCAAACTATTAGATACCACCTTTATTTACATGAGATGTTGCAATCATACATTTGTTGCAAAAAATGTTTTACTTTTTTTGTGAAACTTTTATGAAAACTTTGTTTACGACTTTTTTTGTAGTTTGTCCTATAAATAGTCTCTATAGAAACTTCGACTTTTAACTGCAGACTGGACCTAGTAGGCAATGGGTAAAATGTATGCTCCAGTTGCTTAAGGCTTTGGGTTCAATTCCAGGCTACGATATACCAATGTTGTTAAAAGTGGTTGTGCTCCTTGCTTCTGCTCAAGCAAATATAGGCTAGTTCTACTTTTGTTTGTCTTGGTGTCCGGACAATGTGACTAGGTGTGGTATCATGCCATGTGGTTATGGCATGCTTTACACAGAGAAAACAACAGCACAATATCTGTTTGAAATGGACACCACACAAAATCATCTGAACATCAGTGAGAAGTAGCTGTACATTTCAAAGATATACTCATATGTTTGTCCTAAATACATCTTTATTTGTATTTGTATATTTGTAGGAGCCGATCGCTGCAATCAGCAGTTAGGTGATAGTTACGGATGGTTCACGTCACCCAACTACCCACAACTCTATCCTCCCAACTCTGTGTGCTCTTGGGTCATACATCAGACAGTAAGTTGTAAAAAAACATTCAGCATTTTCAAATTGAAAGAAGTATACCATTTATCAATATTGTGGGTAACTTTTCTCATATTTTTAGATAGGGAACATTTTTATCTTAGAATCTACATTTACATGTACCTACTTATATTCATAGCCATGCTCACCTTTGTACTACTGGTAATTTTTAGCTCAACCTTTCAAAGAACTTGCTCTTGCAGGAGATTGATTCTAAAAAAATAATTGAATAAACCTAGTTATGTTTGTGCTACTTATACCAGTAACTAAAAGAAAACACAAATATTTTATTATTACAGGGAAGCAGTCCAGCTTCCACCATCCAGCTGCGAATCACAACATTCAATCTGGAAGATGAGCCTGCCACAGACTACGTGAAGATCTTCGACGGTCCCGACACGACCTATCCACTACTGCGCACTTTGTATGGCGCACATGATTCCCAATCTATAATAGAGAGCACCTCTAATTGGATGAAAGTCATTTTTTACTCAAACAAATATGACGAATTCCGGGGATTCAATATCACCTACCAGTTTAAAGGTGTGTGTTAAAAGTTATCTTTAATTTATTGTACCAAGCAGGTGTGTGGGTCTGTATATCCTTAAAAATGCCCACTATTGTACCAAGCAGATTTGTGGGTCTTTGTATTCTTATTAATGACCATTATTGTACCAAGCAGGTTTGTGGGACTGTATATCCATAATAATGATCATTATTGTACCAAGCAGGTTTGTTGGTCTGTATATCACTAATTATGAACATTATTGTGCTATACAGATGTGTGGGTCTGTATATACTTAATTATGACCATTATTGTACTATACAGGTGTGTGGTTTTATATATCCTTAAAATGCCCATTATTGTGCCAGGCAGGTTTGTGGGACGGTATATCCTTAATTATGACCATCATTATACTATACAGGTGTGTGGGTCTGTATATCCATAATAATGATCATTATTGTACCAAGCAGGTTTGTGGGTCTGTATATCCATAATTATGATCATTATTGTACCAGGCAGATGTGGGGTCGGTATATCATTAATTATGACCATTATTATACCATACAGGTGTGTGGGTCTGTATATCTTTAATAATGACCATTATTGTACCATACAGGGGTGTGGTTCTGTATATCCTTAATAATGACCATTATTCTACCGAGTAGGCTTGTGGGTCTGTGTTTCTTTTAATAATGGCCTTTACTTTGCCATACAGGTGTGTGTCTTCCTGAGCAGCTTGCCTGTTTAGGGGAGACAGACTGTTTCTACCCTGGAGGGAGATGTGATGGGGTGTGGGACTGTGTACAGACAGGCTTTGATGAAACTGGATGTGGTATGTTAAGTTTATCCATACGAAAAAGGCCTATCTCTGAAGCATGTTACCTTCCCTGTAAACCTAATTTTTTAACAGTGGGGTGCATGACTGTTGGATAAGAGGTGCCCAATTATAACTTCTTAGCCCCCTTAGTTACTAAGCCCTGCCAAGGGGTTGGGGGTGTGGGGAGGGACCAGGGTGGCTAGGGTGGTATCCAAAAATAATAAACAGATGTTGCCTGTTTATAGAAAATTGTGTTGCTGCAGTTTATTATAAAAGAATGATAACCTTTTCTTCATACTATTGACTTTTATTAAACAATGTCAAGTTTTGGCTTCACTGTTTAAAAAAAAATGTGCTACTATTGTCATGACTCTCTTGTAGACATTGCTTAGCCATTCTCTGTTTCCATAAAAGCATCTAATCACTTGAAAACATGAAGTACATGTTCACTATTAAAAGGAGCACCAATTATTTCAAAAGGGCAGGTAACCTTGTAAATTAATTTTGGCAGAGTTATACCCCTTCTTTCAACCTCATTATACTGTCTAGCACTAAGAAAAGTGGTGCAAGCTATATATAGACAGGTCTTGTTAAAGTGTTATAAGTCCATAATTGTTTGTTTTTTAAGAGAATGCACAATATTACCCACATAATTATATTCTTTTGCTTATTTTAGAAGTGCAAGATGGCCAAATTGAAGAAAAAAGATTTCCCATTAAAACTAATTTTGTGTGTTTAATTATTTTCAATATTTTCAACATGTTTCAATATGATAAAATTGTCTTTATTGACTCTTCTTTTCAGCTCCCCCAAAGTGCTTACTTTGACCCTGTTTTTCTGTCCTAAAATGTGCCCTATCTTTTTTATTTTAACACATTGCTTGACAGTCCAATATGTAGATCAGTATTCAATAAATCAAATGCACAAGGCAGATCATTCATCTCTTGGACCTCTCATACATATCTTTCTTTTCTTGGTGCAGACCACTGCAATAAAGGGGACTACAGTTGTGGCATTGACACAGACCAATGCTATCACCCCTCCGACAGATGTAATGGGATAGCCCGCTGTGCAAACAAGGCAGATGAGAGCAACTGCTGTAAGTCTGTGGGCTTGATTTTTATACGAGTTGACTTATGGACTCAATGATTGCCAGTCCTTTTTTTATGCCATTTTTGGCGCCGATATTCTGCCCCATTCTCCAAATAAAAAAGTATGTATTTATCCCCAGTTTCATCTCAAAAGTCCCCAGGCAAAAAATTGATTTTTATTTTGAAAACAAATGCAGACAAACATTGATGCCATTATAACAATCTATATGTGAATAAGACAAGACATGTAATGTCATGTTAAGTTACATAAGTGGATAGATAAGGAAAAAATAAAAGAAAGAAAAAGAAAAAAAAAGTTACATAAGTAAAAAACTTGGTGGCCTGTAGTAGTTGGCAATAGAGATTTTGTTTTTTGTTTATATTTTCATCATAACTAAACTTTCCCCTGTCTGAAAATTTTCCCCTCTTGGAAGGACCCACTAACTTACTCTCAAAACCCCCAAAAGGGCTGTTTGCAAGAACACCAAGAAAAGTCAAAAGGACATTCCAACTAACATTGGAATCCAATTCTAGGTGTAAAAATTGATATTTAAAGCTGGTTGATATTGCAGATTTAAGCATGCAGGTTTTTCTTGTCTCAATCTCATGTATGTATGATTTGTTACATGTAATGTGTGCTAGCATTTTTTTATTGAATAAATTATCTAACTACCTATTGGAAGTCTCAAGTTTCAAATAGAAAATGCAATATTTTTTACAATCGATTGAGTGGAGCGCCCGCAGTCGAGTGTTTAAAGTCGCTGACTTGTAACTCCTGAGCCCCTTACACCGAGGGCTTTAGTGCCGGTCGATGCGAGAACTTTCATGAGGGGAGGTTTTCCAGCTAACCTCCGGTAGCTGGTGATTCTACTCAGGTCTAGGGTCTATTTTCACCACTACTTAAGGAAGATTTCTACAGTAATAATCTTTTCATAGAATTTTCTAATTTTTTTATATCTGTAGAAGAATTCAATGGCAAGTTCGAAAATGGAAAGAAAAATTAACGTTATTGGGCTACTTTTTTAGTAAAAATGAAGTTTCCATCGTAACCAATTTGGTGAAATCTTATAAAATGGCCGAATTTATTTATGTCACTTAAAATATTCCAGATATTTAACACAAACATAACAAACATGAATTTGCACAAAAAATAACTTTATTTTATGTTATACTTCAGTAATTATTCCATCTGTACATTTTTTCAGCACAATACAGCCATTTTGAATTTCCTCACAGGGTAAATTGAAAGAATAAACACACATGTTCAGTAAATAAATTAAAATTAAATAATAATTTCATAGAATGTTTCTATTTTTTGATATCCATAGTAGAATTTAATGGCGAGTTCGAAAATGAAAAGAAAAAGTACGGTTGTCGGGCTACTTTTTTAGTAAAAATGAAGTTTCCATGGTAACCAATTTGCCAAAACTGTAAAAAAATCATAAAACTTCTTTTTAAATATCTTGAATTCATGTTATGCCTTGCTCACTTAATTAGACATAAAAATAGCACAAATTTATCTCAAATATTGAAAAATAATGTTTCTGTGTTAACTTTGAAATGTCCAAAAAATATTCAACTATCTCCTTTTTGAAGAGTAAAAGTTGGCGATTATCTCCCCTAGATGCGCTTGAATGATACGCAGAAATGACTACAGAAAAAGTCCTTAACTGGATGTTGCCATTATGACTATAATTGTGTTGGTGCGATGTAAAATTTTTTTACAACTGTTGTACTTTCACTGTTACAAAGTATAATTAAGCAATACTTTGTAATGGTATCATAGACATGGCTTTATGCCTTTCAACCAAAATGGAACCTCCGGACCGGTAGCGCAATCGAAAGAGCATCTGCTCCAGGTATGGGAGGCCCTGGGTTCGATCCTGGGTCACTACATACCAAAGTCTTTTAAAATGGTAGTGGTATAGCTGCCTTGCTAGCACTCATGCAAATATAAGGGTAGTTCCATGTCCGGTTGACCTGGTGTCAGAATAATGTGACTGAATAAATTGCCATCTTTTTAAACAATGTCTAATATTCTACAAAGAAACAGCGGTTAACTGTAGTAACCATGAGTGATATTTTCCTGCATCTACGATAATGTAATCAATTTAACGAGCATTGTTTAACCCAAGGTATGCATAGTTTTGTATGCATCTGTACTAAAAACCTTTTTCTAACAACTGCATCAGGAAGTTGACTCTTAAGCTCTATGGAAAAGGTCTTGGCTTCTCAGTCAGCCCAAGTTTAAATGTGGTGCTGAGAATTCTTTGAAAGAATGCGTTGAGTTGGTTGTCAGTTGTAAGACAATTGTTGATATTACCCTACTTATGATATAATGTAAATCTTGGTTGATATTTTCTGAAGTTAAATAATGTATTATTCATGTTTTCCTACCAGTCTGATAATAAAGGCAATGTTACATATTTTTCAGCTTCTGCTATGTGTAGTAATCAGAATGGTACATTTCTGTGCGACAACAAGAGGTGTATATACGAGAAATGGACATGTGACCAGAGGGATGACTGTGGGGATAGCAGTGATGAGAAGTTCTGTGAAGGTACTTTACTTATTTTTACATTTTTACATTTTTTTTTCATATTCTGCATTTGTGTGGATATTGGACTAGACACATCCCTACTATTTTGGTAATTTCATCATAACTATCAGAAAAGTAACAGTACAGAAAAAAAGGAGTCATACAAAAAAGTTACCTAGAAAAATGCTTTATTCTACTCAGACACCAGCTGTTTTTGGTAAAAAAAAGAAGAACTTTACAAAAAAACATTAGTTTGTTATTGCAGTATATCACAGTGACACAAATATGGTCATCATTGCTAAGACCAGCTATATTGGTGGAGGAAGGCCCTTGACAAATGTCAGTGTAGAACTGCTTGCACACATCAGGAAAGCTGGAAAAAAATCCCATTTTAAGTCCTTTGCCGTGAGAGGCTTAACAGTCAGAGGAGTTAGAGTTCATTCCAGTTTTGACCCTAACACTTGGGCATGAGCACTCCTTAATTCCAAAATCTGGAAAATGATTAGCTAACTGTTTTACACTCAGCTTACACAAAGTATAAAAACATAACTAATTGACCAATTGTCTTTAAAGAGTAAGTTGGTGTCGTTTTATACCAGGAAGGCATGCTATCAAAGTAAAGGTATAATTTTTGAATCAAGATAAAACTGTCTCTATTTGAAGTCAGATATTGAAGGGTGGTGCAACTGGCTTGCGGTAGAATTGATGATTTAGTGACTGCTTAGCCTCTCACGGCATGGGGTCACCTCCTGTTTAGGGCAAATTACTTAATGTTGGGTGGTCTTCAAGCTGACCAGTGGTGTGACCAAGGTTTTACCCAGACATTTTAAATAGCTAAACTTTGCTATAATGACATAATTGGTCGCAGCAATGTATTTCAAAAGCAATACAAAGTGAAATTCAAGGTTGTAAGACAACCCCATTACTTAAATAATCCTTTTTCCAGCGATTTTAACTGTAAAAGCATCTCCAACAATAATAAAAAAATATAAAAAAAGAATACTTGTTAGCTTTCACATAGCTGTACCTTTTTACATCATTAGAGACTATAATCTAGCATCCTTGAAGAAAGACTACCCTAACATCCATCTATAGAGACTATAATCCAGTATCCCCAAATAAAAACTATACCCCAGCATCAATCTATAGAGACTACAATCCAGTATCCCTGAATGAAAACTTCACCCCAACATCTATCTATAGAGACTATAATCCACTATCCCTGAATAAAGACTTTATCCCTAACATCCATCTCTAGAGACTTTAAGCCTGTATCCCCAAATAAAAACTATACCCCAACATCTATCTATAGAGACTATAATCCAGTAAACCCAAATAAAAACTAGACCCCAACATCTATTTATAGAGACTATAATCCAGTAAACCCAAATAAAAACTAGACCCCAACATCTATTTATAGAGACTATAATCCAATATTCCTGAATGAAGACTTCACCCCAACATCAATCTATAGAGACTATAATCCAGTATCCCTGAATGAAGACTTTATCCCCAACATCCATCTATAGAGACTATAATCCAGTATCCCTGAATGAAGACTTTATCCCCAACATCCATCTATAGAGACTATAATCCAGTATCCCCAAATAAAGACTATACCCCAGCATCTGTCTATAGAGACTATAATTCAGCATCCATAAGTAAGGACTTTACCCCAACATCCATCTATAAAGATTGTAATCTAGTTTCCATGAATAAAGACTTTACATCCACATCCATCCATATATAAAGCCTAGTGGGCTCCAATATCTATGAACTATGAAGGCTATAAACCTGTTGTTGTTTTTTCAGGCAACACTCGGCGAGTCATCATAGCTGCCATTGGTGGGTCCATGATTTGTTTGCTGCTGCTGGTCATTCTACTGGGATGTTCCTGCAAATTGTACTCACTGAGACACGTAGATAGATCACGATCCTCTAGACATGAGACGCCAATGAGCCGACTATATGCAGAGTTGCTACGACGACGGGCTCCACCCCCTTACCATGAAGCAATGCTGACATCTAGAAACTTCGACGAAGTTCAGCAGGAATACCTGCAGCATTTACAGTCAAGACAGAGGATTAGTAGAGGGAGTTGGTCTCGGCGAAGTAGGCGGAGTCGTAACGCTCGAGGGGGTGGGGCTAATGATTCTGAATCAAGGTCTGATGTAGAGGTTGCAGAAACAGCTGGTCAGTCAGACGCTAATGTAAGGACATCGGTGGGAGGTGTAGCAATTTTGCCAACAATGACAGAAGAAAATGAGAATATTAACAATGAGTTTATAGTTAGGCAATCTTCTAGAGATCCATTGCTGCATAATGACAGTGAGACCGACACAACTGATGTGGAGTATGAGACTGAGGAGCATGGAAGTAGGGGTCAGTACCATGACCAAGGTCAAGGTAGAAATCGTTCGGTAGGAAATGAAAGAGAAATAGACGGTGAGGATGATGATGAGGAGGAAGATGATGATGATGACGATGATGAGAATATCCTGGAATCAAGACTACTCTCATCTCAATGGGCAAGAGCAACTGCTGCTGATGATAGCTCGGATGATGTTTGTATTCTGGAAAATGAACTTGACGATGGGTCAAGGTCAGTTGCTATGGAAATGACCTCTGACCTCGTACGTAACCACTGTGATAATGAGAGTGTTGAGACAGCTAGTGCATCACTAGACAGTGTGGATATTCTGGACATTCAATCGACACAGCAACAAGACAGAGGAGGCAAGACTTCTGATGCTGATGAGTCTGACAGCTCTGGCGGTAAGGATGAGGAAGATGAAAATGATTTTGATTCAAGAAGCTCGTCTCCCAAGCCTGAGAACTTCTTTGGAAATGAGCTGATACATATCCCAGAGGCTTCGCAAGGTGGGCCAATTGAAGATTCAGTGGTGCCAGGCGAACCAGAAATGGCCATGGACAGTGTGCCTTTAAACACCGTACATTCCTGCACCTAGAATTCCCCTTCTTTTAATTGCAAGAAATTTTCAAGATATCTGAATTGAGGGTAGCTCTTATCCTTTGTTTTACATGAAAGAAATATTTTTACTTATTGCCATCAAAATACTTATGCATCTTTTTTAATTATTTATCATATTTCAGAAGTGATTATTGAATGAACCTTAAGTTCACAATAGTTAAAAAAAGCTTGAAACTCATAATATTTCTACAGTGTTTTTTTCCCACAAAGTTCCTACCTACAAGGGAGATAATTCAATGCAATTTGAATTCTAAACTGCCAAAAATGGACAGAGGGAGTTATCTAACCTGAATGAAACGGCCACATCTGTTATAAGAATTCTGTTTTTATTTGCTCATTTATTGTTATGTACAGTAGAATATATATACCCGGTAAATTTATATTCATTTAGCCAGAGCTTCACAAAGTTTCAAACCTACTGTTACATAATGTGGTTTTTATTTAGTATGCAGTGTTTAAAGTAG
The DNA here is from genome assembly GCA_007844125.1 of Sinonovacula constricta. Lineage (NCBI taxonomy): Eukaryota > Metazoa > Mollusca > Bivalvia > Cardiida > Solecurtidae > Sinonovacula > Sinonovacula constricta. Next base: position 29,441,182 of record CM017565.1, read on the forward strand.
TGTTTTAGTGCTATTATTTTTGTTACTAAAAATATGTTATTACATGTTATTTTATTTATTTGTAGAACAGTATGTTACATAGAATTATGATATGCTTATGGTAATTTAGCTCCTTTTCTGGTATTCAGGTTTTCAAATACCTGGTATTGTATGCTTATTTTAGATCAAATACGCATACACTGTTTTATAAATCATTTAATTTTATGGACATTATTGCCTGCTTTTCTAAAAAAATTACATTTTTTACACTTTGATTGCCCAACAGTTATATACATTGTTTAATTGATAGCTGTATAATTTTTTTTTAAAATTTTATATTAATCTTATTAATTTTGCCCAGATTTTTCACCAAGTATTAAGCTCTTCTAAAATATTTATGCTTATATTCGATACTTTGGTTTTTTTCACAATTACTCCACATGCTCTGATCCTAAAGATAAAAGTAGCAGGGTATATTCCGAGAAATACGGTATACATTCTTAAGCATGTTTGTTTGTCTTAATATGTTTGTAGGTTATTATGTCTAAAGATTTTTGATTATTGCTTTAGAGCTTCAGATAAAAGGAACATATGTGATTAAATGTAGCAACATGCCCTGGATGGTTATAAAAATAATAATAAAAATACCGCATTTATACAGCTCATAGAAAATCTACATTCATAAGTGCTTTACAAGACTTTGACATTATTATTATTATTTGACTATTTTAATGTATGAACAACAAACAACATAAACCATTTCGCTGCTAAGCCATTTTCCATGCCCCATGCTGGGGAATTTTCTATACCTAAGAAAATGCCATACATCACTTATAATTATAATTTTGGAAGTTTTATAGATGAATATATAAACCTATATATCATTAGAAAGTTAATTGAATATGGCTTCTGAATAATATACAATCTAATAATTATCATGTAATAATAAAATTTACTTCCAAAAATAGAAAAAAGTTGAAAAAGTCCCATACGTTTCCTTTTTTCTTTGGCATTTAACTCCTTCACCTTCAAAAATATGAATATTTCTACGATAAAAAACACTGCAAGTTACTGTCAAGGGGAGTTACTCTGGTAAAACTTTTATAGGAAATGAGCAATGCAGTAAACACTCAAAAATAGTAGTATACAGGACATACGGGGTGATGCGACTTACCGGAATCCACCAAAATACCAGAATCCACTGGAATCCAGTTTGATTTACCAGAATTCACCTTAAAACTGGTGTTATTTGTCACAATCTGCATTAATAGTGATTAAATTCCATAAATTATATGAAACCATTTAAGTTTACATTTAAAGCCGATTTTTTATGGGAATGAAGTTTATTGCGACTAGTTGTTTACTCACTGTAATTGACGGGAGTAATATTGGGCTGCGCATTTAATCTTATAATATGCAACGAATATGGTGTTTATTATATACATGTTTGAGTTTGTGTTTATTAAACAACTATCGGTCAGTTTTTATTTTTTTTTTAAATTTTTTGGGGGATAACAGTAATACGCTTGTACAGAATAATGTCAATAACTGTCGACAATATTCACTTAAAATGTCATTTATCATTAGAATCTCAAACTTTCACCCAAACATGTGTCGGTCAATGTAACGAAAAACAAACAAATACAAATCTACCCAAACAATAGCAGCCAATAGTTCATTCAACTATTGGAATTTTTGTCAGACTATGAAATTTTACAACATTAATGGCATAAAGGTGAGATTTGCATGAGGGAACTCATTTACATGGTCACATTTTTAGTGCCACTTTTTAAGTATTTTATTAGAAAAACTCATTCCCTTTGTGTTATTTTGACTTGCTCTTTCTCAGGCACGTTTCTGCCTTTACGCACGTGCGTAACCCCATTCGAAACATCGAAAAAATCTAAAAGTACCAAAAACACTAAGAAAGTCGATGCCTTACCGGGTTAGAAATGACATTTTATTTCCGTAGTTTCTATGTTATAAAGTCTTATTGCCACACCAATCAAGTCGAAAAGGTTTAAAATGATTAAACTTATGCATGTCAGGATTTTAGTCATTCATATTATGCGTTAAGTTCCTCGAATGTCCGCATTTTACCTGTCATTCATTAGAAAAGAACCGAATGTATTTAAAAGTAATACTGCAAAGGTTATTGCCCTTGTAATTGTGCATAACTTCAAAAACGGCCCAGACACACGCCTGCTCTTTCTTTTCATGCCTTTGTCAAGTGCTTTTAAATTGAACGCCCTTAGCCGAGATGCAAGAGTCACTGACTTAACTCCTGTGATTTATGGCTACTTACATTGTGGGTTCAAGGCCCCATTAGGACAAAAAACTTCATGTCGGAAGGTGTTACAGCTGACCTGGAGTAGGCCCATGGTTATTTTTAAAAACTTGACTGGGGTCTTGTTCCACCAACAACAGCAGGACATTGCAGACATGTCTTCAAATAAGGACCATAGTTATGTTTCTGCATGGTATCTAACAAAAAAAACAACAAAAATAACCTAGAAGTGGACATAACAAAAAGCACATGTTATTTTATAAAAATTAGGTCAACTGATTATCATGTGCAACAAATATTTCTTTTACCAGACATCTTGTTTTGATGAGAATAAAGAATTTATTAGTCTAAAGACTTGTTGAAATTTTGGCCAAAAGATGATTCTGCACATATGCCTCATATGCAATACTTTGTTAATATCTGACATTTAATTTTTTTATATAAAACTGAAATAATGCAAAAACAATGCCGCACAGTCTTAAAATACTATCGATATTCTTTGTTTAAATTTTTTATTTAGGCCTTGAAATAGTTCAAATGTTCAAAATACTTCAAATGAGGCCAGAAAAAATGAATTTGGTGAGGCCTACTGAAAACCGTTTGTCATGACCCTATTGTTGGCTTTCGTTAACACTTTTGTTAAGGAACGTTTCTCAAAAAGCTATTGAAATATTTTCACTTAAAACTTGAAATACTTGTTAAAAATCAAAACAGAAACCCATATCAAAAGGGGAGGTAATCTTTAAATTAATTATGGCACAGTAATGTCCCCTCTTTTATCTTGATATTTTATGTGTTGGTTAAGTTTTTTGTTACATTTAGGAACATCTAACATAATACTATTAAGCACCGTAAAAGAGGAGCATGCGGTCTGATGGACAGCTCTTGGTTTTTTTTGTAAATTAAGGAACAAATAGTGTTGTGGTTTATTGATTTGATCTCAGCCATTTCCGGTTAGTCCATCATTCTTAAAGGAATGCAGACATATTTTTTTCCCACCATGATTTCTTTTAGCCAATGGGGTACATTGGTTAAATGGTAATTGTCTCCCTTGTTAGTTCATATCCGAGGTATTCCAAACAGTAGGTAGGTCCTTGCAGTTGAAATTCTTGGACTTTTTATCGCCTGTTCTTTTGTAGATATTGCAATAACAACGGTGAATTTCTTACTTTTGCATAATTATAAGCTTAAAAATAATTTAGATACTTACAGAGATATGTAATTTAGGAAAAAGAAAATGGGCATGTATATTGATGATGGTTAACCTGGGTATCATAAGAAAGGCAGAAAAGTCAACATTCACTCCAATAAGCACAACCATAAAAACCGAGTAAAACAAATGAAAGGACCTACTCGCATTTAGGCATTATTCAGGGGAGACTATTAATTTATGTATCTCATTAATGTTATGAATGAAATAGACTATTTTCAAATATAATGGAAAATAGATAGAGTAGTTCATTACATTTTTGACATCTTAATTTTTATGTGCACAGGCCAGACTGGGAACTTGACCAGCCTTGTTTAGTTGTCTGCTTGCATATTTTAACCAAAATGTGGGATACCCGTTTCACACCAGTTATTTTGTGACTGTATCAGTAGTAATTGATATTGTATTAGGGCAGTTTTTATATATATATATAGTCATTGCTTTCTAATTTGATTTTTTGTTGTTGTTGTTTTTTGGCGCCATTTATATATATATATATATATATAGGCATAGTGGTTTCAAATTTTCTTTTCTTAAAGCATTTCTCATTTATTTTGATATATATATATATAAGCACAGTGTTGTTGTTTTGTTTTTTTTAAATTTGTTTCCATAAATGTTCCATTCATTTTAGCAGAGGCACTTTGTGTTTTAATCCGTTTCTTAATCATGTCTCACGTGTCGTTCATATTGAACCATTCAAAAGAAATGTTCTATTGTATCGCTTGCGTTTTTATATGTTAATCTATAAATAAAAGAGCCAAAAAACCCAAGTGTGTTTTCTTTGTATGGAATGATTTTTTTTTGCTGAGGAATACACTAGCTACCAGATGATGATGTTAGTAATAAAAGTGATGATGATGATGATAAAAGGGTGATGATAAAGGAGGATGGTAATGAAACAGAATTCCCCTTATGTTTTATAAAGGGACTTTACTCTATCTATTAAAAAAATACATTCTTACCTCCCTTAAGTGTAGGTATTTGGTATATATGGTATATAGTTAGTGTAAAAAACTTAGGATTTTTTTTTCAATTTGTATACGTTTGAAAACTCTAATTATTGAACTTCCACCCTCATACCTCCTTTTAGGAAGGAAATTGGAGATGTTTTGTTAAACCTTTTGGAACACGTATGGCTGCAACATGCTCAGAAAATTGTAACTCGTTGATTAAAAAAAATGAGTTTAAGTGATTGAGCATGCTTTATAATTAAAATAGAACAAATGTAATAATGCACCTCCAATTGAAGAGTACCAAAATTAAGTTAAAATGTTTCAAAACTGAGGGGGGGGGGGGGGGTTAGGGTTCGAATCCCACACCAATAGCTATTTTTTTTTATGTAATTTCTGTAATTTTATTCTTGTAAATGAATTTTACTTCTATGATTTGTATTAAATTAGATCAAAAATTCGTTACCTAGCATATTCACTGTGTCAAGGCAACCTCCGGGTCTGAACTCCCGCCAACGATTTTGAGCATCTTTTTGGCGGCAATTTGTAGCAGATGCGACAACTTCTGCGACAAATGTGGCAATGGCACGAACTCGCTATCATATTGTATGATGTGTCAGACGATGTGTGGTGCAGGTTTTGCCGGGATTGCACTGGGAAACCCTCGTTTTTCAGTATCGGTGGAAAGTGATGCTATCGTGCCATTTTGAAAGAAATTGACCCCTTTTCAGATGCACCTCGTCTTCCGGCGCTATCAGTCACATTACGGAGGTAGTCGAAAATATTCCTTAGCTCACAAATTCTGACGGTAATGTGGCGGGGGCAAGTACAATGCTGGCTAAGTCACCGTTGCCAGACCAGAGAAGTTCTTGTGACATAGGGTGCAGAGGATCAAACTACACCAACGTCATGTCTGCAGGCTGCATATGGGTTTTTGACACTTGCCTCTGCAGTCTGTTGGCCTGTTGTGGTTGTCACTGAATGCTTTGTCTTCAATACTTTTACTTTAATGCCTATATATTTCATGGAGACTTCCCAGCTTTCGAATTTCATCTCTTCGATTGGGAAATTCATGGTCCGAAACCACTTTGTCACCGGCATACAGCAACTTGAAGTGTAATGGGGGATACTTATGATAATGATGATAATGAGGACGTTGATGATAATGAAGATGCTGATGATAATGAAGATGCTGATGATAATAATGAGGAAAGATATGATGATGGTGATTAAAATGAAGATGATAATGAGGATGGTGATAACAAGGATGGTAGTAATGATGATGATGATGATGATGATGATAATGGAGATGGGGACGATAATGATGTGGTGGTGAGGATGGGACAGTGTTGATAATGAGGATTGTGTGGATGATGATGGTGATAACGGTGTTAATGAGGAGGATAAAGGGGATGATGACGATGACAATACAATCTTTAATGTTCAATCTGTCAAGTAAGTACATTTTTACAACATTCATATTTAAATTTTTCAAAGTCAGTGGTGCACACGGAACATTTCATCGTTATTTATGTAAGTTCTTTGTTCTTTCTTAACAGTGACGTCACATTTCACAATTCTGATGGTACGATATTGCATAAGGACAATCTATTTGAGGGATTATCCTTCAGAACCTAAAATATCATCATACTGCGTAACCTTTATGTTGGTCGCTTTCAGACTGCATGCCAACTGTACACATTTGTAAAAAAAGAAATTCAGCAAACTAACGCCTTCTAATGCAAAATGTACGTAAAATATCTTAATATTTATAAATCCATTCAAATCCTGAATAGGTCGATTAAAAAAGCTAAAACAAAGTTTGCACTAGATTGTGTTCGTCAACAGTTTTACAGTCATTATGATCGTATAATGACTCTGTGTATGTGACTAGTGTTATATATATTGCTGTTTAAGCCTGTCTTTTTTCAGCTCTCTGTATATGTCTGTGACTGTCTTATACTGTTTATGGTTGTATTCGAATGCCCGTGTCTATAGCTGTTTAAGACTGTTTGTGTCTGTTTCCGACTGTCACTGACTGTTAGTGGCTGTCTGATACTGTTAATGGCTGTTTGAGACTGTTAATAGCTGTTTGTGTCTGTAAATGGCTGTTAGAGACTGTTAATGGCTGTTTGTGTCTGTGAATAAACTGTCTGTAATTGTTTATTGCAGTATCTGACTGTCTAATACTTCCCGCGACTGTCTCTGGTTAATATTGGTTATTACTATCTATATTTGTCTGTAACTGTCTGTTACTGTCTTTGGCTGTCTGAATCTGCCTTAAACTGTCTATGACTGCCCTTTTACCGCCCGTGACTGTGCACGACTGTTTGTGACTGCACATTGCTATTTTTGACTGTTGGCTATCTATGACTGTCTTTATATGCCAATAACAGTCTGTGACTCAAATGGCTGCATGTGATTGCCCTGTGAATACATGTGACTCTCTTATTGTCTATGTTTGTCTGTGATTGCCTTATATCGCCTGTGACGGCTTAAACTGCATGTAACTGACTTTAACCGCCGTGACAATCTGTATCCTTCTGTGACTGTTTATGGCTATCTATGATTGTTTACGACTATCTGTGAAGTCTATAACCGCCTATGAGTATCATTAACTGTATATCGGTTGTACATTGGTGTTCTGTCTTGCTCTAATTCATACTGGATAAGGCAGCATGTGTCTATTACTGTATGGGCCAGTCTGTTACTATCTTAAAGGAGTATCCGACTGTTTGCCAACATCTAATATGTTTAAAAAAATACCTGACCACTGTTTGGTGTATTTGCGCATAATTTCTTCAGAAAAAAATCTTACTTTAGTCAAGCTTTGATGATCTTCAGCAGTATCTCAATTTTAAGACATTAAAACAACACTTAAAATGTTCATTCTTTTCAGGTTTTTAAATAAGAACTATTTGGGATTTCGGCTTAAAATAGACATCGACGTCACAGCGGATGACGTGGATGAGATTAAACATAAGTGGTCACGTGGTTTTCTAGGTTTAAAAATACTAACTGTGCAGCGTGGCTAAGATAGGAAATACATGTTTGTAATGACGCTTTTAGTTATGGTTCACTTTTCAGACAGGTTTAGGACATCAATAAACAACATGTTACGAGTTCTGTTCAAGTAACAATGGTTTATTAAGATGTTTAATTTAAATGCTTTTGGTCCAAACTTTCCGGATACCACCTTTAAATTGTCAGTGACAGTATGACTGTAAATAGCCATCTGTGACCATCTTAAATTTTCCGCGACTGTCTTTGACTGTAAATGGCTGTCGTTATTTGTCTATAATATCTGTAAGTTTCCAGGCCTGTCGATGTCCGCGAAGCTATTTAAGTTTCCATGGCTGTCTATTACTGTTTATTGTCGACATTTTATAATAACCAATTTTACTGTTGGCTATGGCTGTCTTGAATGTCGTTCTGTCTATGATTATCTGTATGTCGTTTGCTCAGAATGTTTCTGTCTGTCTGTAACGTGACAATCTATTGCTGTCTGTACCTATATGCTGGTGTATGCGACTGTCTTAAGCCATTTATGACTGTCTATTGCTGTCTATGACTGGATGTTTATTTTTAAATATTCTTACATTAACATTTCATCTGAATTTAATCTGAATAAAGAAAGACATAGCCAACATCGTTGAATGACTAAAGACGTCGTTTTAGTGTTGTATAATCAACGTATCTTTCTTTATCTTAAAAGGTGTTATCCGACACTTTGTACCAAATCCTTTTTTTCAATCATCAGTCATTGTTACCAGGTCCTGCAAACTGCTGTTCATTGATGCCCTAGATATTTGTGAATAGCAATGCATTAATCCACACTAGTCATTGCAAACAGGTATTTCCTATCTGAGCCACGCTGCAGAGATAGCTATTTCTAAACTAAGAAAACCATTTGACAGCTTACTTTCGAGAACAAGTTATATCGCCAACCGTGTAGTCCGCTCTGACGTCGGTATCTATTTTTAGCGGAGTTCCTGCTTATTTATAGATATGGACAGAATGAATATTTAGAGTGCTTTTTGGCGCAGTATATAGTAGCTTACGATATAAGGTAGTGTTCACAATCGTCTTTACTTAGACTTAAGTATGAGTTATATAGAAATTATGCCCAAATCCCATAAAACAATGGACATTTATATTGTTACGTGCATTTAATGTAGGCAAACTGTCGTAGACCACATTTAACACTAGATGACTGATCTTTAAAACTATTTGTGACATGGAAATTATGAGCATATTTGATTGCACATATTGTTATATGCTTGTACAAATAAATGTAATCATGATGCTATTTAAAAGAATATTCTGTCGTCAGTTGTGCCTCTCACGTTTTAGTAACAGATGGCCGAATACTGACTCTGCGCATGCGCCACATATTGCAGACGATGTCACGGACCACGTGATCTGAGGAATTTGCGCCAACAAGTTTTAAAACAAAAATTCCATCCTCGCCGACAAAGTTTGCAAATGTGTTTAGTTCTGCGTCGTGAATATCGTTTGGTTGATGTATGTCGTCTACCAACGCTAAGAACTTCTGAAGGTACCTGCAAAAGAAGGCCGTATTTGTTCTGCTTTCGTGAGAGTAAAGAGATGCATTTCAAATCAGTGATGTCATTTGATATGGTGAACAGTTAACATCTATATTTTTCCCGAATATTTATCACGTTAAATAAATTTGTTGTAGTTCTCTATATCGCGAGAAAAACAGACTTTAGCCTTCATTGTTGTTCTGTTTTCAACATTTTCGAAGATGACAAAATACATATTTTTGTAAAATGTTAAAACTCAATCTTAAATACAATCAAAACATGAAAATGCATTATGGAATTCGCACCTGCGAGAGTATGACTATCGAACACCAAACCGCATGACCAATAATTATTATTTTTTAAATAAAATACTGCCTTATAGTTTTACAACTATATATAGGCCTAAGTATGCATAAATTTTGTATGTGTTCTTTTTAAAGGTACTTTTAACTAATAGGGTAAATATTGACATACATACCTTTTTCTCAGAACAGGAAGAAACGTCCTGATAAGCCACGTGACTAGGCTTGTACACGTAACTATGACAACAAACATGAGCCACACCCAGACCAGCATATAGACACACTCGGAAAACCCATTGACCGGAAGTAAGCAGACGATACTTGAATATGAACGCGAATCTGCCGACGGCAACTCGCACTGAATCGCTCTTGGAAAATTGATGCTTGTTTTCCACAAAGTGATGTTGTTTTCAAACAGGTTACTGAGAATGACGACACCGTATGACGTCACGTTGTCCATAGCATGAGGGCCAGATCGCACGCGCAGGAATTTATCCAGGAGACAGATTTGTGTGATGGAGTTAGCGCAGTTGAGAAATTTCACCACCATCCAGAGAAGGGTTAACCATCGCCAGGGTAAGCAGTTTTCTGCTGATTTGCACCAATTGTATATATATCGACCGGTTACCTTAGCAACTGTTGTCCTATCATCCAAATTTAGTGAGCTGACCCCGTCCGTCAGACCGCGCAGCTTTTCGAAGTTGACACCCGAGTACCCATGCAAACTGTGCATAATGATATTCGGCAGTTTAAAAAGTAATGCCTGGAAGCAGAGAATTATCGGCACCCACTGGTAGAGGGTGACCCCTATTTCTGCCTCGTCTGTGTCAGAATTCACGATTTTAAAATCGTTATATTCGGCTACTTGTGGATAGGGTTTGTATCGCCCCGCCCTGGAGTCATAACTTGGCACATATTTGATTCCACGACTGTTCCAGCAGGAGGCTTCGGCGAACCTTACCATGACGTCGAAGAACATAGGCGGGCTGTTGCAGATAATAGGTTTGGAGAAGCTGTGTTTCCACGCAACAACTGCCGATAGAAGCAGAAGCAGTCCGAATGTCCAGACGTGATTTAAACGGTCCGCGAAGTCTTCCAGACGAGCACCGTGCTTAAAGACAAACCGGTAGAGTCCTCGACTGACTGAAGGCATCTGCAACAATAACGCAGATCTTTGTTGTTTTTTTTGTTCACCACACTGACACCGTTATGATCATATTAACAACGTCCAGTTAAGAAAAAACACCATGACTGGGCAGAACCACCGGCGCACCGCAGGTTAGCTGGAAAACCTCCCCACATTAAAGATGTGGCCCCAAACGGGACTCAAACCTACGAGGTAAGGGGGTTGAGGAGCTACAAAGCAGCGACTCTAATCGCTCGGCCAAGGGCGCTGCGTAGGCAATACGTATAGAGCTGCAGTTTTTACACCCGAAGTCGTCTACCCGGCAAAAAAGTGGTCCCATGCGTTAAAAGCATTTTTTTTTGTAAATACACCACAGCGACACATTTTTGGCCATTATAAAGTGACTTATGGTCAGCAGATACACCTGAAAGAAGACCTCAGACAAAGGTAAGTATATGTAAAGAGTGTACATGTATGTGTCTATGTAAAATAGAAACGAGCGAAGCAATGTAACTGTAATGTAATGTAATTATAGAATTTAGTGCTGTCAAGTTAGTTTTAACATGTAATTTAGTGTTGTCAAGATAGTTTTAACATGTAATTTAGTGCTGTCAAGTTAGTTTTAACATGTAATTTAGTGTTGTTAAGTGAGTTTTAACATGATATTCAGCGTTGTCTAGCTAGTGCTAAGATGTTGTTCGGTGATATCATGGTTTGTCTAACATGAATTTCAAACTTTGACCTCGAATATTAGGATGTTAATAGTATAATATGGTACAATGAGCCAACAAAAACCTGCATCTTAAAGAACGTCTAGTGAAAGAGACACAGCCGATTTCAAAACACCATCTTGCTTAACATGGAACTGCGTTTAAGAAAAGATAACAAATCTTTATTCATGTTCCACTTTCAAAGATATAACTTACTTCGAAGGAATATCCAGTGAAACTGTAACAATATACAAAATATGTTTAAAATGGGTGTCGTTAAGATTTAGGGATGGATCCAGGAGGGAGATGGAGGATGCACCCCCACCAACCAGGTAAAAGAGTGAAAACACATACATGTAAACTTAAAAAATACTAAGCTTTTCAAGTAAATTTCGTCTTTTTTATTGCGATAAAACTAAATGCATCTTGATTAATCCCCCCTACCTAACCAAATTTTTTAGGGATTCGACCCTGTTTAGCTTTGATGAATTCAATTTTATGTTCAGCTTGCAAAATACTATTTTTTTTCTGAAGAATATTTAGAAGGAATAACTTCTAACGAATATAATTAAAAACTGACAGAATAAAACATGTCAGTTTCAAATTCCAATTGCTAAACCTGGATGTGTGGTTAAGAGAAACATTGTGCTTTGTCTATGCTGTTTAGATAGTTTAAACAAATCATTCAAGCAACAGACCTGAATATAAAGTTGTAACAACAAACAGTAACGGGAAAAACTTTCTTCTAAAACATTACTGGCTTCGTGAACACTCTAACGCACTGAACTTGTATGTTTACGAAACTCGTTCACATTACTATCTATGTTCAAATTTGCAAGAAGACTTACTTCTGAAGTAGATTCCAGAAAACGGCCAAAAGAAATACACTGTCGGTTTCAAAATCAGGATCTTGCTAAAATGTTATCAATGATGTATGTCGGGTGTACTCATTCACACTATGCTCGTCTGCTTCTGTGTTCAAAGCATTGCTCCTATACGTCTGTGGTATACGGTACACGCACCCTCAGCATCCGTCTGTTGCTGATGGAGGATACATAATGACTCATACAAATTGGCGGGCTTCTGAATTCTGCAGCAGACAGAGACTAGCCTCCTGACTTCACAGCTCTGTCCAATATTTTGCCATTTTCGTTTGAAGATTTAAAAACAGACCAGTCAAATTAAATGAAACCTAATGAACTGAACCTGGTTTGTAGAATAAAAAGCGTTGTTACGGAATTCATTATTTAGTACTTAGAAGCTTAGTAAACATATATTGAACCTGGTAGCGCCTTCGATAGAGTGTCGGCTACATGTTCGGGAGGCCCTGGGTTCGAACCCTTGCCGCGACTTACAGAAGTCGTAAAAAGGGTAGTGGTATAGCTCCCTTGCTAACACTCAAGCAAACATAAGGGTAGTTCCACGACTAGTTGGCCCAGGGTCACGATAATGTGACTGTGTGTGAAATGCCAGGTGTTCACGGCATGCTATACAGTGAAGGCAGAACTGCTTCTAATAATTGAAATACTGTTGGTGGGACGATAAACCCTACAAACAAACATAATAAACATAGTACATGTACAAAATTAAACACCACTGTGCAAATGCACGTTCGTATTAAATAAGGTTTTACAGCCCTCTACTTTCTTCGTTGTTGTCAGCTTTCTTTTCTAATTACAAGCTGCACCAATCTGCACTGCTGCCGTCGGTATACCTCGGTTCTTTTACCTTATAATTTGCTGTTAAGTCATGTAAATGTCTGCTATATTTAACAAATATTCACTAAGACATTTTATAAGAGTCTCTGAGCCCCAAGATCGAAGATACACCGACAAAAACGAGCTGTTGTCAGGATCATTATATCAAAGCACTGCAAGTACTGTAGTATTCACTGCAAACTGAACCGCCCTAAATTATTTCGGTTCTTAATCACATTGAGTGATTGATTGTACTTAGCTCTTATTTTTTTATTTTCTGTATGTAACCGACAAAGGAGCAAATTATGCATTGGACTCTCTAAATAAAGCAATAAAAGTGTTTATACATGGCAGATGATTTAAAAACAGTGACACACTTCTTTAAGTCTAGTCTGTCAGTCAGTCCTCTTGTCAATCGTTAAATAGCTGATTGTTATTCCGTCCCTCAGTCCATTAACCGTCCGTCAGTCTATCCTGTCCATCAAACCTGTTTGCCAATTCATTCAACCCGTCCGACTGTCTCTCAATCCCAGTCCGACCGTCTATCCGTCTGTCCGTGCGTCAGTCGGATAAGTAGTCGGTCGGCCAGTCAGTCAGTCGTATAATCCGTCCGCCCAGTCGATTCATCCGTTCGTGCGTCAATCTGTCCGTAAGTATCATCCGTCAGCCCAGTACATTAGGAAGCCCAGTCGATCAGTCCGTCCATCCTGTCCATTTCTCTCGTTAGTCAGTCCATTCTATTATTCATTCCAGTCAGTTTGTAAGCCCAATCCATCCGTTCAGTCCCGTTCATCAGTAAGTCTCTAAAACACTCTGTCAACCCACTGACTGTCCCGTTCCAGGAGAAATTAATGTAGGAAAAACTTCCGGTTGGCTTGCGGAAAACCTCTGGTTCTGCTCACTTGTACATAGTAATTTGTCTAGGGTCTGCCTCCACTAAAATAGCTGGTGTAAATTGGCTTACTTTTTATGACAAGCACTGTAACCGTATTACGGACAAAATTATCTTGATTCTGTTTTTATTTAATAATGACAAAGGATGTAATTTAAATACAAACGACACAATAATTGTCTTCTTTTTGTTATTTGTTACTATTAGTTAGTTTCATCGTTTTACTCCTTTTTGATCGAGTTTATTTTTTAATATCTGTGTAATATATTTGTATGTATGCAATTTATTGGCCCTAAAACACATTTCCTATTCTGCGTAGAATTACATTATAGGCGATTTATTTCTCATAGGTTGCCTTTATGCACCATATGATTTCTATTTACCCAATGACACGAATTTCTTTTTCAAATTACAGAGTTCGTTCATAGCTGTGTATTAAACACTTTTTGTTTTTGTTTTGACACTTTTGCTCTGAAATATATGCCATCGACCTTATTTAAAGCTGGTATCCGACACTTTGCCCCTATCAAATGCACATAAGAATATCTGTCCATTTTCTTGGGACTTTAGGCATAATTTGCGCATAAATTCATATTTTAGTCTGCGTTCAAGACGAGTTCGAACACTACCTATATTGTTAGACAGTACACCTTGCTACAAAAACAATTCTAATGATCATTCTTTCCACATCTATAAATAAGCAAGCTAGTGATCTATGCTAGAAACAGATTTTGAACGACCCGGATGAAGTTTTAACTAATCTCAAAAGTTAGGGATTTATGCATTACTGTTCACACAGATCTAAGGCATCAATGAACATCATTTTGAAGGACCTTTCATGCAACAATGATTTATTTGTTGTTGTTTAGAAAAATAAAAAAACGCTTAAAGAAACTTTTTAATTCTTGTTTCAAATATAAATTTTGTAATCAAAGTGCTGAGAGAACGGAGTAATTCTCACCTTGGAACAGTCTTCGAAGCTTTTTATATAATGCAGCCAGACAGTCAAATAAACTAAAGAGTGTGTTTCTGCCCTATCTTATCTCGCAAACGATGGTTACCAATGGCTCAATCTTGATACATTTCCCCGGATTTAAAATTGAATCAATTATTACAGAATTATGTATATACTATACTGTCAAACTGAAGGCTTTTACATCGTTCATTGAACCTATGCCCACAAACAAAGGTACATATGTATCGATGTTATCTGGTTGATCAAACCCCCTTTTATATAATTATGAATCAGATTATGGCCTTATACTTAAACAAAAAGTATTAGACATTTTCAAGCATATGACCGGTCATGTTTCAATTTGATCCATATAACCACTGAGATGAATGGGAATTGCATCTTGCATTGGTTCGAATTTCCCACGAGTTCTTTTAAGTAAAGATTTCGCAAGTCATGAATTTCAGGGCCATTGTTGTTTAGCTACTAAGATGTGACAATCACATCTGAATCATTTTGCAAAGCAAAGGTTTGTTGTTACAAAATGACGACTAGAATTTTAAGTCATAACTGAGACTTGACAATGGTTGCTGAATATCAGGCCTGCATGACCCTTTTCTGTTTTCGTAAAAAAAGATGTTTTGTATTATGTCCTATTTCCAAACATCTGTAACCTCCCTGGCGAGAAGTTAAGCCGCGGACCCGAATTGGAAGAAGGACCCCCTCCTGAAAAAATGTTCGAGCGTGGACCAGTGTTGGAAGAACCCGTATGTTGCTGCTCAGCTGCTTCTTTTGCATCTCGAGACTGTATGTCCGTCTGCTTTAATATCCACAGCTCCCAGACGACATCTCTGACTACGTGGTCGGACGTGTTGGCTCCGATTAGTTTCAATGCCATAACACCATCTTCACCGAGGGTGCTGATTAGTTCAGTCACGTGATCGTTTTGGAGACGACACACATCCAAAGCGTCGGTCAAGAACAGCATGTCCCGAATGTACCTGATAGAAAGGGGTATATCAAAGTATAATATGTTATATAAAATAATGCATTCACCAATAATTATTATCAGCGCGTGTGTGAAGAAATAATATTTGACGTCATGCGTTCATACGAATTCTGGCCACGTGACTCATAATTTCAGAATAGTTATTTTTAATTGATTATTATTTCAAATAGGGTTGAACATCAAAACTAACTGATGCTATTTTAAACGGTTTCATTTGTAGCAAATTTTCACCAGGTTTCAAATCTTAATCGTGTCATAAGTCATGCCAGATACAAGTGTAAAACGGTATGTATCGACAAAATGATATAATTTGACAGACAATTGCTGGTGGACTTATTAGTAAACCTCGAAGTTGGAGAAATAAAATTCCTGTTCAAAGAGTCATGTCATGCTAAAACGTACATAGTAAACCTCGTCAAAAGGCAACTCTGAGCAGCAGCACTTTTATTTCCCCCTATTAGTCTCCTTAAGTTTTGTTTTGTTTTATCTATAACGTAACTTGATTATACTAAGGATATTTACTGTGTTTTAAAGTGCACTTTGTAGGTTTTTTTTTTCAACAAACTTACATTTTATTATGAAAACACCGATAAAGTAATGTAAAAATAAAATACTAATTATATTGGGTATATGGCACGAATCATGACCTCTGCACATCAACACCTCTCAGTAGCAACAATTTTCTGTGCCTCCACCGAATCGCGGTTATTTGCATTGAGAGGAAACGGCAGATAAGTAACATTTTAACATATGTATTAAAGTTAAACATTATTTTTACATAAATAAATAAATAGATAAATAAATAAATGCATATGTATGTAAATATAGATACATATTACGCATTTTTTTGTCTAAGCAAATTAAAGCATAATTAAGTTAAGGTGAAATCGGGCATACCTTGTTCTCACAAATGGTAATAATGTCCGTATTGTCCAGATAACCATGGATACTACAGTCGTTATGGCAACGAAGGCAAGCCACGCCCATACCAACATAAACAGAGTCTCGTTAAAGTCATTTACAGGCAGCAGACATTGTTGGTTCGCTGTCGTCACACTCGGCGAGATTTGTAGCACCACCTTACAGAATACTCGTCGAGGAAAACTATCGGCTAAACGGAATGTTGTAACATTGTTACTAAACATATTTCTGAACACCATTTCAGCGTATGTCGTGTAGTTCGTGAGAGGGGAATCCATTCGAATAAATCTGTCTATAATTGCAAGCTGTGCTATTGCGTTGGAACAATAGAGACATTTCACGAAGAAAAGTGTGAGAGTCCACCATCTCCATGGTAACGAGTTCCTGGAACATCGACACCAAGTATACACATACTTTGCGATAAATTTTATCAGATTTTTATCATCTGGTGAATGCTTCCCTGTAATTCCAAAAGTCAATCCTTCGACTTGTATAAAATTCAGTCCAAAATATCCGTGTAAAATATGCAACATAATGTTCGGTAATTTAAACAAAAGCGCTTGGAAACACAGAATTGTCGGTAACCATTGATAAAGAGTAAGTCTTGCATTTGCGGCATATTTTTCGTCGGAATAATCTGTAAATCCAGCAGACACGATCGGCGTAGGCGACAGATCCCCGCTTGACGAAATAGACACTACATTGGCTCCTTTATTGTCATGGCCTCTGTCGTCTGAATATTGTATAAAGTGGGAATTCCAGCATGCGTCCTCTACAAACTCCGCCATCTTGGATGTGAACATGGCGGGCGTGTTGCAGACGATAGTTCGACTGGTTGCTTGTCTGAGACTGATGACGGCTGCCAGAAGCAACAGGAGACCAACCGTCCATACGTGATTCAATCTGTCTGCTGTGTTTTCCAAGATGGCGCCGCCTCGACATAACCAGCGGACAAGACCTCGGCTGACTGAAGGCATCTTTGACTGAAAAAATAGGTATGTTTTTTGTCGAATCATAAAAAGTGTACTCACACAACAATTACATTTATTTAATAATTTATTAATTATTATTACTAATTTGTGTTATTAAACAATAGACGGCTCATATGTCCAAGTAGCCACTATAGAACAGGTAAGTAAATGTTATCTTCAAAGTTTTAAAATGTAATGCCAAGTAGAGAATATACGTGTATATTTATACGTATGCACGTATTCGGTTAGTAAATCATGCGCGGAGCTACAACAAATATGTAAAGAATTCGCACTTTTATGTCACATACATGCATGTATGTCTGTAAAACGCAGAGCTTAAATTATTTCGGAAACAGCAACAACAACAACAACATCAATAATAATAATAATAATAATAATAATAATAATAATAATAATAATAAAATGATGATGATGATGATGATGATGATGATGATGATGATGATGATGATGATGATAGTGATGATGATGATAGTAATAATAATAATAATAATTAAATAAACAGTTTAACTTTTAATAATAAACCCAAACTTATAACCCCTAAACTCATCACAATTAAATCTGAACGGTATCAAAGTGACTAATGAAATAAAAATGAATAAAAACATTCCGTTGCCGAGCGGTAGGAGTCGCCAAGTCAGTCCCTCAACGAGTAGGTTCGTGTTCGAGTGAGAATATTCAGGAGGTCTTCCAGCTGAGGTTCCACCCAGACATATGTCTGGAATCTTCATCCCCAAATAATAAGCTGGACGATGCCAATATGACCGTAAAGTGTCGGTTTAATGTAACAAAAAAAAAGAAGACAAAACAAAAAACAACAAAAACAAACAAACAAACAACCCCCCCCCCCTGCCCCCCAAAACAAAACAAAAACAGTTTTAATAGTGCTTTACCAGAACATTTTATAGTAAGTGTAAACTAATTATCAATATAAAATTAGAAAATAGATTTAAAATCAACATACCTTCTGATTGTGTGTATTCCTTATCAATCAGGCACACTGCGGACTTTCTCGTACTCTTCTCAACACAGCTGATTAACCGATACGCCCAGCCTGCTTGTAGACTTGCAATAGGTTACATACTTACAGTCGGATCATATCGGTATTCTCCGTAGCTCTCCGAAGACATTTGTTGAGGTGTTCCGAATGCGGTTAAATTTACTCTACCGTCTTTTTTTACATTAAAAGATGTAATATACTACCTGAGTTAACAGATTTTTTAGTCCAAATGATACAGCTCTCTAACATTTGCTCTGAACTTATATGTAAATATGTAACAGCATAAATACCATAAAGAGAAATTAATATTTAAAGTAAATATAATGTACAGTGATTCAGGCTAGATGGATGCTACATAACGTTTGAACAGTTACACAAAACCTGGCCTCAAAACATCATGAATCGGTCAATAAAGAAATCGCAAACTCATTTGAGCTTTATCTTTTTTAATAGAGAGGTGAATGTTGTGTCTTGAGCGTTTAATGTACTTATTTATAATATGGAACTTAGAGGGGGTATCCGACAGTTTGCACTAAAAGCTTTTCCTTTTACATCTTAATAAACTGTTGTTAAAATGGACAGATCTCTCAAAATGCTGTTTATTGATGTCCTGCACATGTCTGAAAAGTGAACCATAACACCACAACCGTCATTACAAACATGTATTTCCTATCTGACCCACGCTGCACAGTTAGCTATTTTTAAACTAAGACAAGACTGTGACCACTTATACTTGAGCTCATCCACGTCATCCGCTGTGACGTCGATGTCTATTTTAAGCAGAAATTCCAATCTTTCTTATTTATAGATTTGAAAAGGATAAACATAAAAATTGTTGATGAACAAGTTTTACTGTACCAAAATTGAGATACTGTTGAAAATATTCAGAGCTTAGACTAAAGTATGATGTTTTTCTACGGAACTTATGCACAAATACCCAAAACAGAGGTCAAATATTGTTACATATATTAGATATACGCAAACCGTCGGATACCACCTTTAAATCAAGTTTAAAAGAAATGATCTTGCCCGATTGACCCCATACACAAGCGCAGATTTTCTTTCCGAACAATGTATTTATTTACCACATTTTATAAAGCGGTCTTTACAACCCACCTTACTTTAACAAATCAGAAAACGTCATGTCATTAACTCTTTGCCATTGTTTGCAAGGCAATGATGGAAACCTTCAAATGCAATCTGAAAGTATAATTTTAGTTAAGTTTAATTTTCAAACAAAAGTACTTGTTACACAGCGTCCATCTTTTGTACGAACTTGCAGTATTTAGATCTGTTAAGCCGATGTCGCTTACCGCCAGGTCCTGTTTACATTCATCTTTAGCAAAAGTGCATCTTCGATTTTCAGCATGTGTCTGTTTCAGAATATGCGTTCTTAGCAGGAGTAAAGTGTTCACTTCTGTTGAGGCGGATGGTAAGGAGAGGCTGTGAACACCGCTTTAAGCGCCCCACAAACCAGGTTTAAGCACCCCAGTCGGTCCTTTTGCCGACTGACCGTTCCAAGGCGATAACTGTTGGTTGTTTGTGTGTTATGTCTCGCCTCTGCGTTTTTGTCACACTTACATATACCCTGTTTGCTTTGTTGTAGAGGTAGCTTATATATAAATATCTGTTTTTTTTCTTATTTACATATGTATATTTGTCTTTGTGTTCGTTGTCAAGATTGTTTTCCCACACGGGTCATTACTGTTACTGCCTAGGTGTCCGAACATTTAGTCCGGCATTTAGGAACATATTGCTGGAGATGCTGAGCCGAGGTTAGAGGACTACTTGACCATCTCTAAAGTGTAGCTCAGCAGCAGAAAGAAGAACACTCCGCCCGAAGAGCATCGGGACCAGGCGCACCCTTGTCTCAAAATGCTCTTGATTGGGAAGGGATCGGAGGATGAACCGTCGTACTAAACAGATCCAATCATGTCAAAAAAAAAGGATGTTATCATTTGCAGCTTAGAAGTCACCCTATCCTGCGTATGTGGGTAAAGAGGTCAGTGCGGCAAGCCGAATCAAACGCCTTGTTAAGGTCGATGACGACAAGAACTAAAAGCATTGTTAACGATACTAACTTCTCATGCAGCTGCCTGAGGGACAACATCATGTCGTAGGAATGGTTATGAATCTCCTGGTTTGCCCAGTCGCCAAGACCCCCTCGAAGACCTTCTGGGTTCAGTGCTACAATTTTGAATAAAAAAACAACAACATTGGTGTGTCGAGGTCCGGTTTTGAACCCGACAGGGATTCATCACAATGTGCCGTTCCGGTCAGTTAACGTTGGCCGAGAGGCGGCGAACAAAATACAATCAACAGCAAATAACGTTAGTTTGGCCCCGCGGCAGTAAATTTCCTACGGTTGTTTGAGACAGAGGTCAGTCATGACTAATATTGGTGAAACTTTTTTCAGCTGACCAGATAAAATGTATGGTCCATCAAACAAGGCCTTGTTATTGACCTGCACGGCACTGTTGGCCAGTACAGGTAGATGTCGCTTCGCTTGGTAGGTAAGTAATAGTAATAAGTTATATTTCAAACTAGTGCTCGTTCAGCCGACTT
This sequence comes from Sinonovacula constricta, assembly GCA_007844125.1. Taxonomy (NCBI): domain Eukaryota; kingdom Metazoa; phylum Mollusca; class Bivalvia; order Cardiida; family Solecurtidae; genus Sinonovacula; species Sinonovacula constricta. The sequence continues at coordinate 29,462,321 of CM017565.1, forward strand.
TACAGTTTACCCCCTAGTCGTTTGGGTGTTATCGTCAATACCGTACTATGGCAGCCGACACATGGCGCTGGTAGTCATATAAATGACCCGAATAACCCTCGCAGGTATCCATTTATACACCTGGTTGGAGTGGAACAATTCGAACCACGGACCCCATGATCAGGAGTCGTGCGTCCTACCACTGGAATATTCCGCTCCCCTTAAACAACGTGTCAATGTCCTCGATTTATTGTCATAGTGATATCGTATTTGTTATTGTAGGGTTCAACAAGCAGCAGCGGTAGGCTTATTCTTAATCTAATCTGTGTCTATTGACATATAAATAAAGCGATGATGACGTAATAAAGTTTAAGTTGACGAATTTCTGATTGTTAAGACACGAATAGTTTTTAAAGGTTTAAACAGTGCTTTCAAAAAATTGTACGTTTTTATAAGAACTGCGTGTTCAAATCCAATTGACGATATTTCCTTTGGTCACTGTCGTTATGTTCACATGGCATAGCCATAAGGTGCCATACCTGTACGGAAATTATGGGAAACATCCAGAAATAGTCGATGGATGAATCGTAAAATAATTATTGTGACGTCATTAGCAAGATATTTTGAGGAAATCAACTTTTGCAAAACAATATTATAAGAAATATTAAATGGATTTTTTGTTCAATATTGCCTTTTATCTTGTGCGGCAAATCATGAATATTTACTTCAGTTCATAAAGAATAACACTTTAATGTCAACTCATATCAGAAACGCTCTTTGGCGATAACGTTCTGTCAATGACGTCATAACAGCTATTTAACGGAAAATACCGGACCAATCCAATTATTTCAGACAAAGCTGAATTATATTATATTATTTTAACACTTATATCTCTTATTTATATATTTATATCCCATTCATCCATTCACATACACGTTCCAGGAATTTAGTGTAATTTCTTCTTACCAAATTTCCACACACACACACACACACACACACACCCACCCCACCCCCAGAAAGCTCCCACAGGTCCTATAAAAAGTCACTATGGAAATCGCCATCTGTTAAATGCTTCATGTTGTTTTCGAAGTAAAATTTTAGAGTCCTACAACTACGCGTGTATATTAGACAAGCAATTAAATACTTAATTTATATTTAATTGCAAACCTTTAAAGAGTTATACGCATATAAATTACCAGTCATAACTTGACAAAATGGTTGACCCAAAAGTTAAAAAACTTAGTTATTAATAATTTAGTTTTGCGTTGAGGACGGTACCGGGTTTATATAAAACATAAAACTCGTATAATCCAAATATACAGCTCAACCATGAACTTCCCTTTTGGAAATAGTCAATAAATATAGGTACAAGTACATGCAACTGGGTTCATGGTTATGATGTCTTGCGCTGTGCAAAACGCCCCAGGACAGTTTTTGAGGACTATAAAAGTCGGGTAAATTTCAGACCGTTGTCATTTTGGAGGACAAGAACATTGACATGGAGTTCGCAGCGGACTTTCATTTAGCAGTTTTTGTTATAACACTGGGTATGTTGTATATTTCATCATTTGATTGGCAAGCTTGCAACGGGCTTTTATTTAGGAGAAATTGTTGTATCACTGGTTATGTTGTATATTTTATCATTTGATTGGCAAGCTTGCAACGGGCTTTTATTTAGGAGAAATTGTTGTATCACTGGTTATGTTGTATATTTTATCATTTGATTGGCAAGCTTGCAACGGGCTTTTATTTAAGAGAAATTGTTGTATCACTGGTTATGTTGTATATTTTATCATTTGATTGGCAAGCTTGCAACGGGCTTTTATTTAGGGGAAATTGTTGTATCACTGGGTTTGTTGTATATTTCATAATTTGATTGGCAAGCTTCCAACGGGCTTTCATTTAGCGGAAATTGTTGTATCACTGGGTATGTTGTATATTTTATCATTTGATTGGCAAGCTTGCGACAGGATTTCATTTAGCGGTATTTCTTATATAACTGGGTATGCTGGATATTTTAAAATTTGATTGGCAAGTTCGTAACCGGCTTTCATTTGTACATAATTTGAAAAAGCTGACTAACTCTTAACCATTTTACCTGCTGTAAGCCTGAATAGGAAAATATGACTATTTCGCTTGACTGCATTTGTCGACCGTGAGTTTATTGGTAAATTGTATGTCGTCTTGTCCAACTGAATACAGCAAGAATTGGCCATTCATAATATTGCTTACAAAATCCATACTCTTTTAAGCGAGGAGACTAGAAGTATAACAATGTCGTCGCCATTGTGACAAGCCTTTCGAAACACTGAAAAAAAAAACAAGCTTTATTATTGGACTGACATCTTCATCGGATTGTGAAGCGACCAATGAAATACTAGAAACGGCAAAAAGTGAACTAGATATCTCACGGGCGATGAATGGAATGGGTCGGTTGTGTGTCCCCGTCGATGTGGTTCTACTGACGTTGGCGATATATAATATAATGTTTATGATTTAATATCTGGCTTAGTGTTTGAGATTTTGATTATTTCGAGTTTCTGTTTTCTGTTCTGGTAGGTCTACATAAAATGTTCTTGTATGAATGGGATTAATCTTTATTCTTTACCATATACAGGTGGCGCCCTCTCCCAGTGCCCGGAAGAAGGCGCTCTGAAAAGATGGTCAGACAGCGCCACCTGGTCTGACGGCAAGGTATGAAAATCGCCTATAAGCCTTCCTCTATCACTACAACATTTCTTATCAAGCCAGCATTTAAAGGATTTTGAAGTAACTAAATGGCAAATGAAGCCTCACAATAAAATATGCAACTGCTTTATGTTAGATTAACTTTAATCACACGTTGTATATAAATGGTTCTGGATCAGATACAGGAATGCATGCGACTGTTGAAACCTTGTTATTCTAATGTTATTTTTTCCATTATTCTAATGTCGATGCTTCCATTATTCCAATGTTGATGTTTTCAGTAATCCAATGCTGATGTTTCCATTATTCCAATGTTGATGTTTCCACTATTCCATTGTTGATATTTACATTACTCCAATATTGATGTTTCCGTTATTTCACTATTGAAGTTTCCATTAATCCAATATTAATGTTTCCATTAATCCAATTTTGAAGTTTCCATTTATCCAATATTGATGTTTCCATTACTACAATGTTGATGTTTGCAATTCTCCAGTTTTGAAGTTTCCATTAATCTAATGTTGATGTTCCCATTATTCCAATGTTGAAGTTTCCATTAATCCAATGTTGAAGTTTCCATTAATCCAATGTTGATGTTTCCAATTCTTCAATTTTGAAGTTTCCATTATTCCAATGTTGAAGTTTCCATTAATCCAATGTTGATGTTTCCAATTCTTCAATTTTGAAGTTTCCATTATTTCAATGTTGAAGTTTCCATTAATCCAATGTTGATGTTCCCATTGTTCCAATGTTAAAGTTTCCATTACTTCAATGTTGAAGTTTCCATTAACCCACTGTTGAAGTTTCCATTATTCCAATGTTGAAGTTTCCATTAATCCAATGTTGCAGTTTCCATTATTCCAATGTTGAAGTTTCCATTAATCCAATGTTGATGTTTCCAATTCTCCAATTTTGAAGTTTCCATTAATCCAATGTTGATGTTCCCATTGTTCCAATGTTAAAGTTTCCATTACTTCAATGTTGAAGTTTCCATTAAGCCAATGTTAAAGTTTCCATTAGTACAATGTTGATGTTTTCATCATTCCAATGTTGTTATTTCCATGATAACAATGTTGATGCTTCCATTACTCTATTGTTGATGTGTTCATTACTCCAATGTTGATGTTTTCATTATTCCAATGTTGATGTTTTCATTGTTCCAATGTTGGTGTTTCTATTACTCTATTGAGGATGTTTCCATTATTCCAATGTGGATGTTTCCATTATTTCAATGTTGATGCTTCCATCACTCTAATGTTGATGTTTTTATTATTCCAATGTTGATGTTCTCATTTTCTAATGTTGATGTTTCCATTATTCCAATACTGATGTTTTCATTACTCTATTTAGGATGTTTCCATTATTCCAATGCGGATGTTTCCATTATTTCAGTGTTAATGTTTCCATTACCACACTGTTGAAGTTTCCATTAATCTAATATTAATGTTTCCATTAATCCAATTTTGAAGTTTCCATTAATCCAATATTGATGTTTCCGTTATTCCAATGTTGAAGTTTCCATTACTACAATGTTGATGTTTCCAATTCTCCAGTTTTGAAGTTTCCATTAATCCAATGTTGATGTTCCCATTATTCCAATGTTAAAGTTTTTATTAATCTAATGTTGAAGTTTTCATTATTCCAATGTTGAAGTTTCCATTTTTCCAATGTTGAAGTTTCCATTAATCCAATGTTGATGTTTCCAATTCTCCAATTTTGAAGTTTCCATTAATCCAATGTTGATGTTTCCATTATTCCAATATTGATGTTTCCATTACTCTATTTAGGATGTTTTCATTACGCCAATGTTGATGTTTTCATTATTCCAATGTTGATGTTTTCAATATTCCAATTTTGGTGTTTCCATTACTCTATTAAGGATGTTTCCATTATTCGAATTTGGATGTTTCCATTATTTCAATGTTGATGCTTCCACCACTCTAATGTTGATGTTTTCATTACTCCAATGTTGATGTTTTCATTATTCCAATGTTGATGTTTTCATTTTTCCAATGTTGATGTTTCCATTATTCCAATATTGATGTTTCCGTTACTATATTGAGGATGTTTCCATTATTCCAATGTGGATGTTTCTATTATTCCAGTGTTAATGTTTCCATTACCACAATGTTGATGTTTTCATTACACCAAAGCTAAAATTTCCATTACTCCAATGTTGATATTTCCATTACTCCAATATTGATGTTTCCATTATACCAGTGTTGATGTCTCCATTATTCCATTGTGGGTGTTTCCATTATTCCAATGTTGATGCTTTAATTTATCCAAGGTTGATGTTTCCGATATTCCAATGTTAATGTTTTCTTTATTCCAATGTTAATGTTTCCATTGTTCTAATGCTGATGTGTCCATTACGTCAATGTTGATGTTTCCATTATACCAATGCTGATATTTCCATTACTCCAATGTTGATGTTTCCATTAATCCAATGCTGATGTTTCCATTACTACAATGTTGATGTTTTCATTACTCCAATGTTGATGTTTCCAATATTCTGATGTTGATGCTTCCATTATTCCAATGTTGATGTTTCCATTACTCCAATTTTACGTTTCCTTTACTCCAGTGTTGATGTTTCCCTAAATCCAATTTTGATTTATTCCAGTTGGCTCGTTTTTCATAGAGCCACAATGATAAATACATGTACCTAAACATATCCTGGTGTTAACTAAATTTGGCGTTTAAAGCATAATTATAAACGGCGTTTCTACAATCGCATTAAACTGTAATGAGAAACTACTTAAGTAACAGCGTCTATCTTTTGTGAAACTAAACAGAAAATATCTTTAAGCTGCGTGAAAATTTGAGTTAGAGTTTTAAAAACACACTACCCTGGAATTTATGAAGTGTCAAATTTTGGTCAAGTGACAATAAATAAAATATCTTTTAGTTCATTTTTTTTCGCAAGCTTTTAAAATAGCAACAAACGAGGGCAAACTACATTTTGTTGTCTATCTGGTTTTCTTCTATTATCAGCCGACAAGCGGCAGTAACGTTGCTATAAGCAATCACGTATTACTCGACGAGTCTTATGATGTTTATAACCTGACCATTGAATCCGGTGGAAGACTTGTGTTCGATCCTACAGTCAGTCTCCACCTGCGTGCAGCGAACATTCTCGTACGCGGCGAACTGGTCATCGGCAGTGAGGCGTGTCCGTACCAGGGTCAGCTGACTATAACATTAACAGGTCAGTAAGGTGGTTTTTCATTTACACAATTTAGTATCGCTGCGCATGTGCGCGGCGTCTATATGTAATCGTTCCTTGAAAAGTCCTATGGATAGCGCCATGTTGTTCTATAAACAAGTGAAGTGCGGAACTTTCATGCATTGAATTTCGGTTATTATTCAACTTGACATTGCAGTTTGAAAATGTTGTTATATCATTACCTGTCACTTAAAATTGTTTATATTACATATGTGTTAGTATAATTTATTTAATTTGAATTGCATTTGTTTCGACTATATATTATTTTCAAGTCAGATGTTATGAATTGTTCTGTTTTTTATTCGGACCTTTTCCAATGCGTCCATAGACAATTGGTAACTGCATATAATTTTAAGCCATGAACAATTTGACGTTGTAAATCTTTTCATAATAACAAGGTTTTGCAGTTTTTTGTCACTTCCTGTTTGGCAAAAATATTCTATTGTAGAACAGGACTTCGACGCCAGCCTTTAATCCTTTGTATCAGTGCTCTCTTGTTTACAAATGGAGTTGTCAATCAAGATAAGCAATGTCAAGGACAGTCTTTGAGTAGGACGTTTTTATGGTTAGCAATCTTTGAAAGTACTCAGTGACCACAATCCGTTAGACTTATTCACACAGACTTGTTATTCTGTTCAGTGTTGACACATTTGCGGTAGAACGCACGAATAAACCACGGGACCCACATACAAAATTAGTCGGTTCGCTGCTGTTTTCTCGAGGGAGAAATTAACATGGTCCTTTCAGAATCTGGGGCAACCTGCGATGGTTTTTCTGATTATGCATATGAGTTTACAGCGCCGCTTTCTCGACTGCTCATGCGAGTTTAACGAATATGTCCAATTACCAGGGCTAAAATGGTCACACCAGCTCAATAAGCAGTGACGTAGAAATAGAATGTAATTCAGGTTTACACCGTTTTTGCAATTTTGAAATAATAAAAAATGTTTGATACATAAATCAAGGGACAAAAACTGCTCCACTGTTTCAGCGACATGATGTTCTACCATAAGAGTAGTAGTTGATATAGGATTAAAACAGTAAATAGCAGAAACCAACGGTTTAGTTCGAACAAAACCCTATTCCATCGACCGAGGTTTTATAGTACAACTAGTTCGTTTTCTATCATTGACCGTTGATTGAACTTTCAAGCTTTGGTTTTAGTTGCAATTTTATAAAATTTATCTGTCACAAAGAAACAATTTTGTTTTAAGTGACGAAACAAAGTATTTTCAAAAATAGTCGTTTTGTTACGAGTGCAGTTTGAGTGCATCGCACTGACAACAAGCTCTTTAGCGACCGTGGCGTAGTGGTAGAGTGGCCGATTTCCTCTGACTGCTAAGCCTCTCACCGCGTGGGTTCGAGTCCCGTTCGGGGCGAAGGACTTAATGTGGGAAGGTCTTCCATCTGTCTTGCGGTGCGCCGGTGGTTCTACAGTTTGGTGATGGTTTGATGTATTTCTCCACCAAAAAGCTGGACGTTGCTACAATGATCTTATTGGTCGCTGCAATGTATTTCAAAAACAAAACAAAACATTCACTCCTTAACGCCGTAACGCACCTAGACTCACACACTGAACTTGGCGATGATAAGTAACATTAACATTATTATGATACACATATGAACTACATGGCTGACTGGCCAATATATCTTGAAGCCAAAGTTGATTCGTCGACTGTATGATTTAGGCATTTCATTTTTCTATTAAATACGTCATTGTAAACTGTGTGACAATACGTCGAACTTGGTTTTGTGTTAGAGATGATGAACTGTTATGAAACGGTAATTTATATTACATGTGATTGACCACGCTTTTATTGATACAGGCGCCGGTGGCGATCGTTATAACCACATGCCTTCAATTTACAACGCAGAAACACTAACGGCCTAGAGTGACCTTTACGCAAACGATTTGAACGATATTATTGTATTGTAAATACAGTTTAAACAAAATTTTAATATTTTCTATCCAAGGTTTGAACTAGTTTTTAATATTTAATAAAGACAATATGAACGAGTTTATACTTTTTAATAAAGGCGATGTGAACGCGATTAGGATATTTAATAAAGAGCATTTATATATATATATAAAGAGACATAATATAAAGAGCATTATATATATATATATATATAAAGACGACTAAAATATGTTAAAAACATGAATAAATTATTAAATAACCAGTATTTCAATGAATACACATGATGTAATAGAAACGGACTCAAGATTGGCTAAGAAATTATAAACATGAACTATATAAATTAAAAAAACAACAACAACGAATGAGGGATTTGGGATTTGCCGGCATTTTTGCCGATACTGTGCAGCGACATTTATGTCATTATAGCACAGGGGCACTTATGAGGTGTCCAGGGACTGAACCCGGCCGGTCCAATATACTGACACCGACGAGTCAGGCGTAATGCTGACCCTTAGCCCTGAGCGTTAGGAGGAAAGCCACTACTACGAACTTTAAACCCGCGACCTCACGATCCGCAAAACAACGAATAAAAATATCTAAACATACCTATAACATGTAGCCTTAGCCACTATTTAGGAGATACGAACCCTTAAGAGTTGATTTTTTGCAAATGTTTTAAAGCAAAAACAAACATATAAATGTTAAAAAACCCAAACACAGCCCTTGATTGGTCTTCGCAGCAGCCATGCACGAGATACGAACCCCTAAGAATTTAAAAGTTCTTATAGCAACAATATGTTTGAAACAAAACAAAACTATAAATGTTAAGACCAAACAACACCCATTGACAGGTACTTTCAGCAGTCATGCCGGAGAGACGAACCCCAAGGCTATCGTAGTGTTTTCTGGGGGTTCTCTGGAGGTCCATGGACGTCCGAAACGATCCTGGACCAAACTAGCCGCCAGTCTCACACCTACCGCGGCATCTGAAATCATCTTCGATCACATGGTACATATTTTGATAATTTACTCACCTTTATGTTATTTATGGTTTACTTTGTAGTGATTGGATTTAAAGATGATGATTTTGATGATGATAGCCATAATAGTCGTGATGGTAGTAGTGGTCGGGCTGCTGTTCATCATGATACTGGTTGTCTTGATTATTGAATTAATGATGTTGTTGATGATGGTGATAATGAGCAGACGTACCTTGATTGCGATAATGATGATGACGACGAAGACGGCGACGACGACGACGACGATGATGTTGTTGTTGTTGATGATGATGATGATAATGAGAAAACGAATATATCACATGAGACAGGTGTCACATGGTTTTCTTGGTTTAAAAATAGCTATCTGTGCAGCGTGGCTCAGATAGGAAACACATATTGAAATGACGATTGTGGCTTGATGGTTCACTTTTCAGACATGTATATGACATCAATAAACAGCATTTGGCGAGATCCGTTCAGATAACAATGGTTTACTAAGCTGTTTAATGAAAATATTTTTGGTCCATACTTTCGGATACCACCACCCAGGCTTAAAATGGTACATCAATCGTACATTATCCTATGTCACTTGCAATTATTTAGCACCGTGTTTTCACTGTAGGGTGGCGATTCACTTGAAGGCGTTGATGACGGCAAAGTGTCTGGTGTAACTTACTACGTCTTTACGTCAACGTCAGGCTCGTGGACGCCAAGAGCGTTCGGAACATGTGACGTAAGGTATGCGCAACAAATCGGTCAGCTGAAAGACGTAATATCGAAAGGTGAGTCCCTTGATCAGATAGAATGAATAAAAAAAGTCGGTTAATCCGGCGGTTGGTTGTAAAGGTTTTATCGATGTTAAAACAAATAGTGTAATAAACGCCGGTGAAAATCCGTCAGGTCATATCATAGGTTACATTGAAAGCTGTATACGTTAACATCATGGTAATTATAATTGATAATAAGTCTATATAAAACTGCATGTATCAAGACTCAGTGGCATAGGTGGTAGAGCTTTGGACTACCAGACAAAAGGTCATATGTTGATTCATAACCTAACCGAACATTTGTCATGCTCCTGTTACATTTTTTTCCACTAGCTAGTATATTTATAGCTCATGAAGTTATCGACATAAAGTTTTCTGGTGTTATCATAAACTACAGACAATTAAGACAAATATTTCAAAGACTGTAAAACTATGTGTCAACCATCGTTTTTATGGTTTTAAACAATATGGACACATATCTGGGTGAGTACACTGCCACTATTGGTAAATGTCAAGGTCACAGGCCAGAAAGATATAGAGACAGAGAGAGACTGACAGAGAGAGAGAGAGAGAGAGAGAGAGAGAGAGAGAGAGAGAGAGAGAGAGAGAGAGAGACAGACAGACAGACAGACAGACAGACAGACAGACAGACAGACAGACAGACAGACAGACAGAGGCAGGGAAAGACCGACCAACCGACCGACCGACCGACCGACCGACAGACAGACAGACAGACAGACAGACAGACAGACAGACAGACAGACAGACAGACAGACAGCAGACAGACAGACAGACAGACAGACAGACAGAACAGACAGACAGAGAATCTGACAAAGAGAGAGAGAGAGAGAGGCAGACAGAGAGAGAGAGAGAGAGAGAAATAGAGGCAGAGACCGAGAGGGGGGGGGGGGGGGGTAGTGGGCAGAGAGGTAGTTTCATGGTTGAAGTTATTGCTCATGTACAACAACAACAACAACTTCATCATTTCGTCCGTCTGTCTGACAGTGAGTGACGGCGAAGTTGTCATGATGGCTGCTCAACGTCACATTCGGGCACCAGGCGGCGGGCAGATCGCTGATGTCCTGGAGACGTTAATCTACGGTTACGTAACAGACACTCTGCAGTTACGTGACGTACCTGATGACGGCAGCACGTGGGCCCTCGTGTACGAGAAAGGTAAATAATGTTGGTCTATTAAATAATTATAATAACAATAAAACATGATGTCCAAATCATTGCAATAAATTCAAAATTACATTATTAGTAAAATATGTTTGGCGAAGGTAATATTTAATGAACATAATTAATGCAATCAAACATGGTCGTCTAATGCAAACAGTTTAATTTGCTGCTGCGCTTTTTCGAATTTGTGTAACCTTATATTATTATTATTATCATTATTATTATTATTATTATTATTATTATTATTATTATTATTACCACCATTATTATTATTATTATTATTATTATTATTATTATTATTATTATTATTATTATTATTATTATTATTATTATTATTATTATATGTATCATAAGTTCAAATATATTTATTTCAAATGTTTTTCGATCCATGAAATAGAAGTTAAAGGGACTGAATTGGAAGCAACAGCTTATCATGTTTCTGTCTCAACTCTCTATTATAAATAGGGTTGGCTATAATCAAAGCACTGAAAAGAGTTGTTTGGGCTGTGTAAGTTTTATCCTTAAACGTATGCAAATAATGGTCAATCTTAATAATTGCGTGATAAATCGATTGCACAAAGCATTGGAAAGCACGAAAGTATTCAGCTGCAAAACAACCCCCTCTTCTTAATATAGATTATATATTCAGGCAAAAGTTACAACACAGTCACTTAAATTTGATTATAGAAGTTATTATAGTAAACATACAATACTTTCCAAATGATTGCATTTCAACTTAAATAAATACTCATAAGTGCTTCCGGGAGCACCGAAAATACACCGATTTCAAAATTAAACATTTATTTATTTTTATTTATTTATTTATTTATTTTATTTCTGAATCCTAATCCCGATTTTTCACCGATATAGAGCCGCGAAAGGAGGGCGAGGCCCCGCACGAGTTATTGCAAATATCTAGTATATAATGAATAATCTATGATGTACTTGTTTTCTTTCTTTCATCCTTTGCCCATTTTCTCTACACACTGACTGATATTGCTGCGCAGCAGTGTTCACTCATAAATATATATATATATGTATATCTGAATTACACAATATAATAAATTGAATATCTAGTTTAAACAAATTACAATTACAATGTTAACATTTAAAGCATGTCTGGATACAATTATTTCTCTGACATTCATATTTGTTTCTGTACGGCACTATTTTCCCCCAGGCATGAAATTTGCCCGCAGGTAGCCAAAGTCATGCGATGGCAATCCTTCGCGATTCCGAAATTCACCTTTCTCTTAACTCTGGACGCTGTAGCAAGTGACACCATCCCAAAACTTCTTGCTTGCTTCTTTCAGGGAACAGTTTAAGTTTGGCGGAGGAGAGCAATCCACTCGGCACATCTTCATACGCTCGCTACGTAAGTAGCGATCAGATCTACTTTACAGCCGCGTCCGGAAACTTCATGGGGTACACTGTCAACAAGTGGAATAATTTTGATCAGTTTCTCGTCACCACACACAACGGAGCCTTCCCACTGGTTGAAGTCCTCGATGACGTCACAACATGGCTGCCAGGTTTTTTATTAATTGTATTATATCCTGTATTTTTATTTAAATAAGAAATTGTTGTGTTGCCATTTGTAAACATATCAGGTACTTATTTTCACTTAGAAAACTGTCTTTTCCTGTTTTCAAACCATTTTGCAAGTATACAGTTTTAGTTCAAGCATTCGTTATCGACAGACGATTGTAATATGTTATAACTATTACGAAATTACCAACAGATAAACATATATCTGTTCTGCATCGCAATTAAAGTAACAGCCTGACTTTTAGCAGATTTTTACTTTAAGATTGTGCCTATGGGGCTAGGGCCAAGACAAAATGTCTTCGTCAAGGGAAAAGTTCACATTGTCGACTTTTGCAAGTTGTTATGTCTTATGGCGCCAGGGAAAATTCGACTTTTGGGCGACCTTAGTCTTATCCTTCAGGATCGAGCTCCCATAAGGAAGTTGCCGTAAGTCCATGCCTGCACATTTTGTCATAAAGGAGAAAACAATTTCCATTCGCTATGAAAATATACACAAAGATGCGAATATTGTCATACAGCCCTGTCAAATTACCCCCCCCCCCCACACACACACACAACCCCACCACCCAAGAGACAGCAAGTCCCAAGTCCCAAAGCCAGGTCCCATACCCTTTGCTTTCGGTCAAACTACGCCCTTGCGTTATTTTGTCTTTCCGATAATTTATACAATCTGATTAATCAGCCACCATAAAATGGTGTTTTAATGTTTTAGGAGATACTGTGGTTTTTGCCTCCACCGATTACGACTACAGACAGAGTGAAGAACGAAAAGTAGTACCATGCTATGACTGTACCAGCAAACAGTTCAGGATCGATGGTAAAAATTACTTACTTTTTATTTTTATTGCAATTATTAATAAGTTAATAAGTTAATAAATACATAAATTAATGAATTAAATTGATTACATTAAAATGAATTGATATGACTAAAAGATGGAAATTTTAAAGTATGGTATTGTTTTGCAACATGTTTTCTATACATTTAACATTTGTAAAAGACAAAAGCTGGAGATCGAAAGAATTTCGAATGTATTTCTTTCGCATAGAATCTTATTTTTCAATTTTGTGTTCACTTAAAATAAACATTGCCACGTCTTCAGAAACTATTCAACTTCCAGTACACGCCAAACTGATATTTACGTCAAAACAATTTTAACGCATTATCATACACTCTTTTGACTGTATTATGTTAATTTTAGAACGGAAACGTTCGTGTAGGATAAAAAATCGGGCCTCCCTGCAAAAGTACCTGCATTAGGTAATATTCCAGATATCATCTCATAAATTATTTCTTCTAAGTCACTGGCATATTGTTATTTTATATGTGAAACGTTTTAAGACATATCGCGGACAACTAGAAATATTGAGCGACTAAAGTTTCAGCTGTTTTTTTTTTGCCTCACTTGCAGAAACAATTCTCAGTTGAGACCTTTCCTCACTGTCAAATTTTTAGCTCCCAAAATACTTAGTACTGGGACATACTGTTACAGTTCTAATATATAATACACAATGGGGTACATTGGTGTAAATGAAATTGTCTCCCTTGTTAGATAAAATCCAATGAGTTCAAATAGTAGGCCGGTCCTTTTAGTTGGAATTCTTTGACTTCATCGCCTGTTCTGACGTAGATTGTGAAATTAATAACAGTGAAATTTCTATCTTTTGCATAAATGTAAGCTATAATTTATTAAAACAAGAAAGTCAAAGAGTTTGTTGATGATGGTTATCCTGGGTATCGCAAGAAAGGCATACAAATCAACATACACTTTAAAGAGTACATGCACAAAAACCGAATAATCTGAATGAAAGGACCTACTTGCATTTAGGGATTATTCAGGGGAGACTATCTACTTATGTCATTAACTTGGCAATATTTAAGTCATAATATATTACAGTGATGTATTATAGATATTATTTTTATAAGTAAATAACTAGCACTCAAATCTCGACAGAACGTATTCTGCAAGTAAAGCTTGTTTCTGTTCCTATTTTCCAGCCTCTGTGGACTACACCCATTTCGGAAAGTTGCTGTACGGTGCCGTTGACGAGAGGGGTGAAGTGGGCGTGGTCGACAGGAACGTCGTAATTCAGGGAGAGATGGAAGCCACCTGTCCACCTGAGAATGGCAACTGTGCAGACGACAACGTTGACGGCATTGACACATTCGGAGCCCATATTAAGGTTAGGAGAGCGTAAATTCAGCGGAAATGTTTTTTACAGAAACTTTGACAGCAGGTTTCTTTAGAAGAAAGGTAGGCTTGAGAACAAAAGACTGGGAAGACTGAACGCGGGAAAAGAGAAAGAGGAGATGGTTTGGTGAAAACGTATTAGGAGAACAGCTAAGAGAAAAATGTTTTCAATATGATTTTAAGAAAAACGATACATTGAAAAGGTTTTCCTTGGGAGTCTTTCCCTCCCAAATACACAATAATATTGTTCAAGCCATTGCAGCCTTCTGCTGTATCCAGCTTGGACAGTTGATTGAAATGCCATGACCCCATGAGGGCATGTGACGTAAGAAAAAGCAACAGTACAAAAGCAACAAAGTACATTTTAACTTAATTTCAAGCCATCTTTGTCCGTCCACTAAAGGAGTATGCCATGTATAGTAATCAATTTCAGTGTCTTAATATACAATTTTATATAAGAGTGGTGAGGTGTTGTATATTGGGATATTAGCTTTAGTTCTAGGGAAAAAAAGTGGAATGGCAAATGTAATGGGAAATTAGTTTGAGAACTCGTCTGTGAAAGAGTGAGGTAAATATATAAACTATACAATCAATTTTATTTTTAAGCGTTTTATTGTTAGATATTCTAAAGGTACTCAGTTCCCATTATCTGATCCTTTTAGTGTTGATTAACGAAGGAGCATTTATATCTGTTCAAATGCAGGTCCTGAAGGGTTTCACTCGTGTGCACGTGGAGTATGCGGAGTTACGTCACGTGGGCCAGCAGACAGACACCGGCCGGTACCCGCTTCACTTCCATATGTGTGAGGGAACCAGCGGGGAGGCTTACCTAAGGGGGAACTCCATTCACCACACGTTCGCCAGGTGTGTCACAATCCATGGAACACACAACGTTCTCGTAAGAACTACTTTTTCTAAAATCATTTGCAAGCACTACTTTTATTGTACTATTTTTCTTCTGCCTTCGTTTTTCAATTTTCAAATAAAGCAACAACAACACATATACGGAGTCATCTATCGTAAGATCAAATATGGGGAAATCTTTACGAAGCACTATGGCAAAAATTACGCTATGGATGTGATTTACAAGTTTTATTGTTTTTAAAGTTACTGCGAAATTCTTCCGCGGCAGTAGTTAATATGGGCGCTGCTGGAAGGTATTGTTTAAATGTAATCCCATTTAGAATTAGCAATAAGTGATTTGCCAGGGACAGTGAATGGTGTCTGTGCTGAGAAGTGTTTTAAAAAAGTTGCGTCTAGTAATGTATCGGATAATAACTAAAAGGTGTCGCATCTGGCAGTTGTTGTGTAGAGGTTGTGAATTGTCAAAGATATTAAAAGGTGTCGATGGTGAAAGCTTTTGTTACAAAGATTTGCTTTTGGTTTTCAATCGAGGACTCTGAAAGGTTTTGCTGCTGAGTGGTGTTGTTGTGGCGAATTGGCGACTTGTGGTTAATCGTGTCGCTGCAGAGAGGTGTTGTTGTGTAAAGGTAACAACATGCGAATTGACAGACAATAAAAAGTGTCGCTGCTTAAAAGTGTTGCTGCTTAAAGTTAGCGACATGTGGTTTATTGGAAATATCAAGAAATATTAAGAGGCGTCGCTGCTGAAAGATGTTGATATGTAAAGGCTGCGACTATTGGCACTGGGCGACACTGAAATGTTTCGCTATAAAGAGGTGATCTTGTAGCGACTGGAGACAGTTTATTTAAATATCTTTACTGTATAGGTATAATGCATTTACATTTAAATATCTTCGTATTTGGAAAATGTCTTTGACAAAACGTCTATATATACACAGACAGACAAAGCGACAGACAAGATAGGCAGAGAGACAGAGAGAAACAAAGGGAGAGAGACAGACAGAAAGAGACAGACAGAGACACAGAGAGCGACAGAGAGACAGAGAGAGACACAGAGAGCGACAGAGAGACAGAGAGAGAGAGAGAGACAGACAGACAGAGAGACAGACAGACAGAGAGACAGACAGAGAGACTTAGAGAGACAGAGGGGGAACATTGTCACAGTATCATAAGTTAATAACATTATGTGTGCGGTAAACTTTATTACTTTTCTTTCGCAACTTAGACACACAGTATAGTACGTTCCTCTTTCAGGTAGCGGACAACTTCTGCTACGACCATATGGGCCATGGTTTCTTCTTGGAGGATGGCGGGGAGCAGAACAACACCCTTGACGGCAATCTCGGTTTAAAGACCATGAGAGCAAGTGGCAGGCTCGAACCTCTTGATTCCTCGTAAGTTGCTCATTCTAATGTTTTAATTTACTAGTAACGTAGTTTCTATACTGCATTATAGGTCCGTGCCTACACATGTTTACTGGAAGGGCAAACTGGGAAGAACTGGTAATAACGATAATAATGATAATAATGATGATAATAATAATAATAATAATAATAATAATAATAATAATAATAATAATAATAATTATTATTGTTGTTATTATTATTATTATTATTATTATTATTATGATGATGATGATGATGATGATGATGATGATGAAGATGATGATGATGATGATGATGATGATATGATGAGACATAATGCATGTCAACGGTTTCTTCCATGTGTCCATCACAGTGAGCCAGCAACTTTCTGGATTACCAACCCTTTGAACACCATACGCAACAACGTGGCGGCCGGGGGTGAGGGTCATGGTATCTGGTTCATCTTTCCTGACCAATCCCTTCCACCATCAACTGGCTTAATGGCTTTCGGACAGGCTCGGAGCTCCCTCATGAACAACGTCTATAACAACGTGGGCCATTCTAACGACAGAGTAAGTGGAAATACAGTCAACTCTCGTTATTTCAAAATCGGTTATCTCAAATTTCCGGTTATGTCAAACTGTTTTCTACGGTCCCGTTTTTTCCCTATAGTTTCTATAGCTCCGCTTAACTCAAATTCGGATGTGTCAAATTATCGGATATATCAAACTAAATTCTTTGTCCCCACACGTATAAAACTGTTGAAATCAGTTGGTCTATCTCAAACTTCAAATTGCTATAAGATGCAAAATGGCAACAATAGTGATTTTCACACCTTCCGTGAAACTCGCGAAGATTTGGGCGCGAGTTTTATCAGGATGTCACGTAATTAAGAAAGAGTTTAATGAATTTATATTAGCTGATTTAATGAACAACAATTTCGTTAATCAACGTTGATTAAAGTGTTTCAGTTTGTACTTGTTGTTGTAACAGTTTTTGAGAACTTGTTGACACGGCCTTCTCAACTTGTAAATAAAATGAGAGGTCGCGTTTGTGATTTTATCATTCTTCCACTACCTACCCACAATACACGTACTAATTATTAAATAAAAAATAAGATTGGTTATGGCAACAGACCAGACACGAGAAAGAGTCGAGCAATCTGAAAATTAGGCCATGCACTTACGACGACGCAACAACCTACAATAAAAAGAAGAATATTAAATTACATTGTAAAAAATCTAATAACACTTTAAACATGCAAAAACCACACAAACTTGCAGAAACTTAGTTTACAGTGGCAGATATAACAAGGAATTTCAGTCATTACCAGTCATCGTGTAGCAGGTAAGATTTTTAAGATTTGCACAAACTATCCTTAAATTTGGACAACTCAAACTTCGGATATCTCAAACTATTTTCTACGGTCCCTTGAAATTTGAGATAACGAGAGTTGACTGTATTTTATAAATTTGAGATCAGGTAACAATTGGGTGCCATCATATCGGAAACAATATGAAACTCGTGCTCCACATAAAATGTTTGCAGAACGCACCTTCGGCATTTCGGGAAGCAAATGTTTCCAGATAAATCATACCCATGAATCCTATCCTAGTAGCAAATGCGTATAAATTCAGCCTTCTTATCCGCCATTTGTACTTTTTGGGGCGGGAATTTAATATATTATAAATACAATAATTGTCACTTACGAGTTTGATAATGTACTGTTTACATAGATAGGTCGTTTGAACGTTCTCATTTTGGAAACCAAATACATGTATTTGACATTAAAGGTGTTGCAAGCGCTGTGCTATTCACTGCTTAGGGAAAAAGTCACGTTTTTGAAAAAAGGCAACTAGATGCCATTGCATTTTTATTAAGATAAGCCGTCCCCTTTTATCTATAAAACTGGCCCATCAATGCACAATTTTTGTGATCAAAGACCGGTTGACCCATATTACCGCAGAAGCGTTGGTCACTATCCTATCCAGGTTACATCACATGAGATCCCGGATACTGTACATATATTCTGCCGCTATATTGGGGCGGAGGTTATTCGGAAATTCGTCTTTCATTTAGGGTGACATTTTAAAAGCAAACTTGCATCTTCTGTTAACAGGATTGACAGGTAAGTATAAACCTATGTTTACCCTTTCTTCTGCGTCAGAAACGTGTGACTCTGCTTTGTGTTTAACTTCAAATCATGAAAATACTTGGAACTACTTGCTGCTGCGCAGTAGACAGAGGTGGTTTGAAATTGAGCAATAGCGCTGTAAAACGTTATTACTGATAAGGAGAAATATTATATTAAACTAACCGTTTAATCTGTCGACATCAAGAAACTAATAAAAACGGAAGTAATAATTACACCAAGGGATTACATTAGATCATTCCCTTTAGCTACCCGCATCTAAAAATAATGTTCGTTGTTTTGAAGCGATGAATTAGACGAAAACTGATTTCCATTGTTACGGTTAGTCCGATAGGGAGCGTAAGTATATGCACGTGGATTTCGTGCTGGGATTGTTAGTTCATTCAGCCTTAGGACCGGCTCGCGAGCAGACGTGTCTTTTATTTTACTTAGAGACATCCTTTGCAGATATTGAGATATTGTTTTGAAAGCAGTGGCATAATATATTATTTGATATAATGTATATTATATTTAAGTTTATTTTGCTTAGTTATAAATAAGCAGTTGGCTTATACCAATATTGTGTTTGTTCCTTTATTCAGTCATGACAATATATGCACCTATCGGAGAGAGTCGAAAGGGAAATTAATATACTTTGATATCACTTTCTCTTAGGATGGCATCCGAATGGGCAGTCGTTTGAATGATGACAGGACGAAGGGTTTTGGCTCGAAATGGCAGCCACGGGTGAATCCCCTAGACATTGAGTCGGAGCCCATCTGGGGGAGTTTTTCATATCACACAGGTATACCAGAATTATTATTTATAAGGGGACATTACTCTAAGTACAGGTGTTCAGTTTGAATTGGGTTATCTCCCGCGTATGAAGGCATTTCGCAACTAACTTACTTTAACAATCAGACTTCGATATGCACATGAAATCATTATGATTTGTGGAATAAGATAGGAATGGGTTAAAGAATGACTTGTCTTGCGTCAGATAATGCATTATATTGTTTGAAAACACAAACTTGACGCCCTTTGATGCTTTGAATCAATGCTTTTCTGGTCTTACAGTGGATTCCGATTTACTTATCCATTGGAACAGTAGACTCTGTTGTACAAAACTTTTGTTCACATTGTTCGCTGATTTTTTATTTTTAACTACTACACAGGTTATAAGAACGAGGGGAGTCAGATCTGGATCGAAGGGGGCTTGATTCACGCCCATCATCTGAGGTAAGGAGAGACTTTAATGAATAGTCTCCCCTGAATAATGCCTAAATGCAATTGATCTCTGTTAAAAATAGATTTCACAGTCAGAGCGGATTAGTCGAATGACAATATAATGTGATGTCAAAAGTAACATGGTTTTCTTAGCTTAAAAATAACAATAAACTATACAGGGTGGTTCAGATAGGCAATACCTGCTTGAAATGGTGATGCGTTAGAGGAGGTATCGGACAGTTTGGACCAAAATTTATTTTCTCAAATAACCAAATATATCATTGTAACATTACAAGGACCTTCAAAATGCTGATCATTGATGTCCTAGAACTGTGTGGACTGTCAAGGAAACAACAACACTAATCTTTGCAAACAGGTATTTTCAATACGAGCCACGCTGCAGAGATATCTATTTTAAAACTTAGAAAACCACGTGATCGCTTACTTTTGCTACCACATTATATAGTCATCCGAGTAATCCGCTCTGACGTCCATATCTATTTTAAGCAGTAACCGCTAACAAGCTTTTCATACAGTTGGAAGGAATACACATTAAGTGTGATTTTTTCCTATTTAGTTCTAATAATTCAATTAGAGTTCAAAACCGTATTAATTAAGACTAAAGTATGGGTTTATCAGCAGTGGTTCAATATTATTTATATGTATTTTATATAGGCAAACTGTTGGATGGCGCTGTTAATGCTTCACTGTTCTCACGGATCTAGGGCATTATTGAACGGTACTCTGCGGGCCCTTTACAGGAAACATAGAGAATGCATGGTTGGTGCCGAGAATGAGAAAGTTTATCTGGTGAACGAGAAGCGAATATCTTGGCGAGCTTTAGCGAGCCATGATACGCTTCGAAGAGAACCAGATAAACTTTCTAATACTCGGCACCAACCATGTATTCGATTTATCCTGCTTTTTTATCTTTTATATGAAATTTTAAAAGAATCAAAATAGGAAATCGGTAAACAAACGAGGAAGATTGAAGACAAATAACGGAAAAACAATAGCCGCTTTACTCCTTCTTTATTCAGACATGAACCTCCGTTCATTTTTTTTTAAATTTTATTCTCCAAGTCAACATATATAAATGTTAAAATATTCAATGAATGATTACATTAATTGGCGAAAAAGCAGTAATTACATGTTTCATTAAGAGCGTATAAACATAACAAATGTAAACATTGTATTCATACGCGTGGTTTGGTCACTTGACCTATTGACTGGATATCACTAAGTTTATCCGGCAAGGCTTTATCCTGCACATTTAGCGTGAAAGCAGGATAAAGCGACTTATTTGGTTATTGGATAGAAACAGTTTTGGTCCAAAATATTCGGACACCATCTTTAAAACACAGATAAACAAATTTAAAATGAGAAATGTTCCGTTATTACCTATGTAGACATTATTTAGAAAATTTTTTACTCTGTAGTTTCATTTTATAATATCAACGCCTAACAACGAGGAAAGCGTTGCATGTACTGGTATTGTCTGTTTACGTATAATATCAATTTGGAGTCAATTACAGCGAAGGGAGAAAAGATGTGCATATATTTTTTACTATTTTTTTTATTAAACTTTTATTATCCCCATCCTAGGTGGAGTCAGGAGATGAGCATATATTTTGTGTAAGATCAACCGTCCAAGAAAATCTCTTTAAAAAATCCTTTCACCATGTCTGCCTCTTTGTAGTAATTATAGACACCATCAACGCTTTCTATATCACATTAAATTCCTGTTAAATCCTTCTTCTAATGTAAAAAATGCTACTACATTTATTTCAGTTCCGCTGACGGAGCCGCCGGCGTCACACTTACAAGGTTGGTTTATACACTGTCTGCAAAGGTATTGTACTGTTGGTCCATAATAACACTTGGCAGTTCATTTCAGTTATCACAAGGTCGGGTGCCTCTGTTAAACGTCCATTTCAAACAAGTTCAAAAGTAAGTTTTATTTATTTTGTTGAAACGGACTTTACATAGCGTTATTTTGAGGATTTATGCACCCAGGTCGTGCATGGTAGAACGAATACATTGAACTGCAACGACCATTAGATGTTTAAAAAATTCGTATGCCCCAATCCCCCACCCCACCTTCCCACTAACTCGCTACACCAATCTGAACTCCTTGGGTAATTCCGTCCTCGGAACAATCATCCCTCGGATGTGTCTGGTGCAATGATACTTACTGACACCTCGATCGTTTTGTTTGCTGGTGGTCGGAAGAAGAATCTTCCTAAAATGTAGTTCGAACAAAACATAGACAATGCCATCTTTGACAGCTGCGTGTCTGCTTCGCTGGATAAATTAAATTTGGATTATTTAAATTTGACGCCACCACAAGTTGAAGTTTTACAAGCATGGTATGGTAGTGAGCTGTCTCCCGAGCTGCAATCTTTGTATTGACGTCTGTCTCAAAAGTAGTCCCATTTAGTGAAATGGCCGAGGTGATCCTACTACCTACATACACCCCAGAGATGATTCGTAAATTATTCGAGGTGTTCCGATTGTTGCTACACGACCTTGTTACACCCACAGAAACCAAATCCAGTGTAGGTTGTCTGCGCATCATGACCAAAGGCCCCTGCCAATTTCGTATAATGTTTATACATCCAATCGCTGGTCATCGAACGGTAACAATATTAAAATGTGTTTTGATTGTGACCTTTACGTCATCCTGACGAAGGTCACTGTGACATTGACCTTTATTCCCATAATGAATACCTACCTTGACAAATGCTATTGGACTTACATGTTGCCTCGATATCGACTAGAAGAAAACAAAACAAACAAACAACAACAACAACAACACAAAAAAACACCTTCAAGGTCGCCTTGGCCTTGATCTTTGTACCACTAAGCACCAAATCAATGGGTATCATCTACTCATCAAGACCCTTTCTTGGAGACGTTGGTTAAGGCAATCCCAAATACCAATTGACTGGAAACCAATCGACCGCCGACCGACTGACCGACAGAAAAAGGCAGAGGCAGACTGATCGACCGACATCATCAGACTATTGTATGAATGACGCCCATGACCATTATGGTGCAGGTTTATTAACCTCATCGAATTGTTGTTATGTTTCTTCTAATATTCCAGTGAGGGATTGTTCCTACAATATTCTGGCAAGATGTCCCACGTCGTCATTGTCGGGGACAGTGAAAATATCGGAGAGCCTTTTGGAGACATAGGTCGTAGTGTGCCTTCTAAAACAAGGTAAGTCCATATGGTAATAATAATAAAACTGTTCAGTTATAGCCGTTTTAACCAAACAACCGAGAATGGCAAATAATGAACGTGTATACATAAGACAAAAACGTTACACTTATTGACTTGTTGATGTTGATAATTTAGATAACCTATGAAATGCGATCATGTGATTATCTGTGTCAAAGACCTATGTAAAGGTGTGACCAAGTCGCTTTGACTAATGGTAAGACTAAATATAAAAAGAAATTATTGGGAAAGAATGAATGGTAGACTTAAATCAATGCATGTTTCATTTGTTTACATTAAGTTTCCAAAAACCTCACTCTGGACTCACGATGTGGAAAGGACCTATTAAGTTCGAGAAGATTTGGTTCGCGGATTTTGAGCAGAATGGTTACTATGACAACTCCGCAATTGCTAAGAGGGCACGTTCCCCGTACCAGAATCCCATCATGAGCGAGTTCCGGGAGATTCTCACCAGCTTCACTGATAAGGTAAAACCCAGTGGTCGTATCGTATCTCAAAATAATCTTAGTTTAATTTATTTAAACTTAAAAAATCCACTTAATTTTAGGACATTTCATTGGTTTTAATGTTTAATGGTTTAAAATGACATTTAAGAAGTTCTTACCATCCAATGGAAGATATAGGGTAGTTGGCATGAGTTGTCATTTAATACTAAACATTCATTACATGAGTACAGAAAAAATGATAGTAAGCGAGCCCATAGTGAGCTTACTATCATTTTGTCCGGATGAGTTTTATAAATGTTTGTATTAAATGACAATTACTGTCAGATTCTTTTTATCACATTTTATCAAATGATTTTAACCGCCAGTATACGATTTTACGAAATTTTAACAACAATAGATTTGAATAGTGTTAAATCTACCAAAATATGAAGGGTTGGTAACTTCGTTGTCTTTTTCTCAGTTCGGGCTTGAAGTTTTTTATCATACAGGTAAAAATAACTTCAGATGGGTATTATTTAGAAAATGTCTTTTTTAAGCCCGGGGGTGGCGCCCTGGTTATGTCCGGGGATGCGGAGCATGGCTGGGATAACATGGATGGGGAACTAGGGGCCGGCTTTACGTATTTTGACGATAACAACAACCGCTTCTACATCGTAAAGGACGATCACCTGAGCGCCGCAGCCAGTGACTGTATAGCCAGACCGCACTGGAGAATGGCTCGTTGTACCACCAAATATGGCAGTGTAAGTATAGGAAGGATGACCACAGTTTACAGGCTCCATATGGACAATGATAAATATTAAACATCATGTTTTGTAATCATTTTCTGGATACAACGAAGCCTCAAAATTATGATTATATAGCGACGTCCTCATATTATGGTAGAAGACCCCAAAATATCTGGTTAGAACAACCGACGCACCGCAGGTCAGCTGGAATACCTCTTTACATTAAGTCATTCTTCTCGAAACGACTCGAACGCACGTCCGGTTATTATGGTAGAGGAAGACCCCAGAAAATATCTGGGTAGAACCACCGGCGCTCCGCATGTCAGCTGGAATAACTATTCACATTAATTCATTTGCCCCAACCACGACTCGAACACACGTGTTAAAATGTCAAGGGGTCAGATTTTAACCATCGGCCGTGGGGGTGGGGGGGGAGTGGCGGTGGAGTGGCGGGGGAGCCCTCTGATCCAAAAGTAATAATAAACGATTGCTCTTGTTGTTCCGTGCATTGTTCAGAGATATATACTAATCTTAACAAAGATGTGGAGGGGGTGGCGGGGAAAGTGGCAGGAACCGCAACATGTGATGGGAAACGGAGAGGGGATTTTAGATTAATGTTAGAATAATGTTATGACGGGTATCCGGCAAACACTTAACAGGTTAATGTTAAAAAAAAACAACAACAATTTAACAAAAGCGGTTGCTCGGTAATTATATACCATCTCAAGATTTATACACGTAAAAACATAAATTAACGGTTTGAGTAACACTTTAATGTTGTCAATTATAAAAGATATAAATAAATAAAATATTGGGTAATTAAACGTTGTCAAATAAATGATAAAATCGTGTGAATTATTGCAACACGTTTCAGGACAACACTAATGTATCTAACATCCATGTAATGTCTTAAGACAAAGTACATGAAAGCTCTTATCGCGCATTATCATTTCCAAAATTCAGGAAGTGATTGTGTGAGAGTGTGTCGCTTTTAAAAATATATTAAAATGTATATAACTAATTATAATTACAGCTTCGTTTGATTGGATCTTTTGACGAGGGAGCCTCGTTTGTCTTGCACCATAGACCCAGTGCCCAATTGGAGTTTGAGATGGAGCGATCCCAGGGACCGTCCGTAGTCCTGGACGGTAGCGAGATCTACACCGTCCACTTCCCCCAGCTGCCAGAGACCCTGAGAATCCGGGGTCTGGGTCTTGAGACGTGAGTCTTGATTGAATCATATTTTTGTTCTCAATAAATCAGGCATACTATTGATTTGATTTGGTCAAGTTTTACATCTTGAGAAACTAGCCAGATCAGTAGAAAGCGGTTGAAGTTGCCGACTTAAGTTTTTAAACTCCATAGCTCCATAAACGTACAGTTTGAAGTTCCGGTCAGGGCGGAAACTCAATGCTATGGATTATTCCAACTGATCTTCGGGGTCGGTGGGTCGAGGTCCTGCTCTACCAAATAAAAAACGGGAGTCGGTTTATTGACCATTATCATTTGGTCACAGCGCTGATTATCTAAAACTCAAATAAAACTCATTCCTAAAAACTCTTTTAAACCACTGTTCAAACTTGTACTCAAGTACTACTCTATTGTTTGTTGGGTTTATCGTCCCAGCAACAGTATTTATTATCTGGAAACGGTGTCCTTTTGAAGCAGATATAGTGCTGCCTTCACTGTTAATAGCAAGCTGTGAACACCTGGCATGATACCACACCCAGTCACATTATCCTGACACCGGGCCAACTTGTCGTGAAACCACCCTTATATTTGCTTGAGCGTTAGCAAGGGAGCTTTACCACTACCATGTTTAACGACTTTGATATGTCGCGTCCCGGTGTCGAACCCGGATCCTCCCGTACCTGGAGCCGACTCTCTACCATTGCGGTACCAGGTCCGGCGATACTGCTCTATAATTCTTTGCATAAATAATAAACATGTGTTGCAAGAAGTTATCAGTTTGTCGGGCTCTTGTGGTCATAAACCTATAACGTAAGAATCTCATAAACAGGCCTAGTTTTTTAATAAAAGCTTTATATTGCGATTTTGTTTCTTTGTTATGTCTTAAGGTACAATACTTTGAAATAGTTTAACTATAAAAGTACAAAATTTAAACTAAAATAAAATATTAAAGTTAAGAAAAGCGTAAATTGTTTAGATATTTTGCAATCTTAGTCTACCTACAATAATGAATGTTGAACTGAAATCAAGCTCAACGAGATTTTTTTTTTTTTTATTCTTATTTTTTTTCATCAAAATGTTTGTTTGTTATTTTAACACTGAAGCTTATGCAATATCAACATATTAAAATATTTTATATATGTCAGTTGATATAATTTTACATTTAAACTGATTTCCGGTGGACACCAAGCTAAGCTTGGCATGGTCATGTGCTTTTTAGAGAAGGCAGTGCCAGCAGGTTCTGTGGAGAAGTGTGGCATAACTACATGTACTGTGATCAGTATACTTCGTTTAAATAACTCGTTTGAATTCTCACATGTTTCATACTTGCATCATATATTGAAGTTGGAGACCTATTTTTATAAAAAAATAAATGAAGCAAATCTCAGCCAAGGCTTTCCTTTTAAGCGGTGATGTGTTGACGGTTGGCTTGTGCCTGCCTCCCAATGCCACGTTCGAGCTGGGCAGTATGTACAGCTATACCAGGATCTGTAAAACCTGCTGGACAGGACTTACCTCCCTTGAGCAACTCTTGGCCGACGATACCGGAAGAGCATACTACTATCAGGCTGAAACCGGGTACGTGTAAAATTAGTTATAGTTCCGCCTTCGCTATATCATTACGTAAGTGCAGAAAATCATAACACGAGGGTTGTCAAAGAAATACGTACACTTTACATCTGTAATCTCTACCCCACAACTGATATACAGTTTGTTTTAATATATTTAAGTGGGACTTTTTTGCGACAGGAAAATCGTTAATTTCTCGCATGGGTACGTATTGCAGTCGGATAATTTTTTTTTCTTTATCATGTATTCTCATATACCGGTACATTTTCCAGGGACGTACCGGTACGACTTTTTAAGTATACGCACTATTCCTAGGGCGGTGGGGGCCGGGGCCTGCCCCCACCACGAATTATTATTTCCATATAGAACGCTGTAGATGCATTCAATGGTGGGTACTCTCACTGCCCCAGTACAAAGAATTGTCTCGGAGCAGAAAGAGACAAAAATACGTCAATTAGGACTGCAGAGGAATTTGTAGAATTCGGAGCGAGGGTTAAATTGCACATTTAAATAATGAAATAATGAAGACAACTAACTGGTAGTACCTAGCAGGGTTAGGCGACGATTTTTATTCGCTTTTTTGACGTTTTTATTTTTTCAATTTTTGGAAGCAACTGTACGAACGTGCGTAAGTGCGTACGCCAAGGCACGGCCCTGTTTTCCATTCCATTAGAAATAATTCAAAAACCTCATATATAACAATAGAATATAATTATGTTCAATGTTGTCAGTTTTACTGTATAACAGAGAAAAACATATATCAATTATATTACGTATTTATATGTCATATTTTATATAGTATTTTGTCTTTACTGCGTGTTTTGAGACATATTTTGACACTACTCTTTTATCCCTATGACCTTGCAGCATGTTTTACTACAAGATGATCGGGTTTGCGGACCGAAGCCCAGACGAGGACATGCCGTGTGCCAATAACGACTGTCCGGAATTGAGGGTGTCCATTCTGAGCGGGGATCGAACCAACACGGACTGTAGGAACCGGATCTACACAATTGAGCAGCTGACGGCTCCACTGGTGAGCTGCGTGTAACTGAAAATTGTGTATGATATTCATTTACTGGCCATCTTCAAAATAACTTGGACAACAGCTTAGACTGCGTCAAGAATTTAAGCTTTTAAATATTTCACATGGTGTCGCAAATTTTAACTGGTATTTCGATTTATTTATATCTTTAGTATGATTTATATTAATAAAAAGGCACAGACATCGAAAAGAAGAAAAGCTTGTGAACATTATAAATGGTGTCGCACAAATTCCGCTTTCAGTATTAATATACCCACAAACCTTTTATTATGATATAAACAAAGTGAGCACAGTTTTCTAAAATTACTAATACTAATACATATCATTTACACTGATGATGATGATGATGATGATGATGATGATGATGATGATGATGATGATGATGATAAAAGTAATGTAATAATAATGAAAAAGAAATAATAATAATAATAATAATATTAATAATAATAATAATAATAATCATACAGGCCACTCTACCGGAGGATACATCGGAGATCCCGCCGACCGGAGGCAGTCTCCCACCTGATGTAGGTCGTTTAAGACAGTCTGCTTAGCGGGATTCATCGTAACGACCCAGTCATGTATTATTTAGTGAAGGGACGTCCATGTATTATTTCGTGAAGGGACACAAATGTGCACGACAATTTACGCAATGTTGATTAGGTTGTTTCCCCTGTTCCATTTTATCCTCGCGTAATTCTTGGCTATTTTATTTTTTCTAAAAGAATATCAACAACCGACGAAATATCATGTATTTTTATCACAGTTTAATACTTTTTTATTAGTAATGTAGAACAATTCAGCTTTGTCAACAATACGAACATGGGTAGGGTAAATAAAAGGAACAGCTATTCTGTCGCATTAAAAAGTCCCGATTGTGACGTGATATATCGATAGCGGCAGAGACGGTATTTGAAAAGTTATTAGCTATAATTGCACATGTGCCATTTTAGTACTCTGTCTGTGTTTTGTTGTTTTGTATTGGCGGATCGATTTAGACGGTGGCGGAGGAGGGGTGCGGATCGGGTATACCTCTACCAAAACAAAACAACATCACGTGTCTTACGAAAGGCGAATATTAATTAATTATTAATTATTATAAATCAGCCAAAGAAATTGTATTTTTCTCGAATCATGTATTCTTAAAACTATAAACCAGTTTGATGGGTAGAATTTATATCGAGATGTTGTAAAAAATACTCCTTCGGTATATTTACATTTAAAAAAAAATATCACCCCCTTATGTAACATACTAGATCTGTCCCTGCATTCATACAAGTTTTAAAGATGTTTTTTGATCGCTGCCCTGTTGTGGAAATCCTTCCAGACAAATATCAACCTGAAACCTATAACACACGTCACTTAAGTTCAAATTACATGTTTGTGCCACAATTCAAATACATATTTAACATCAAGGAATGTCAGAAAATAACAAACATTATGGAAATTGCAAAATACATCAAAAGTACACCTTTGGAAGAAAACCTCCACATAAAAACTTTCCGTTAGATTATGATATATCCAACTTCTTTGTTGACACATTACTGGTTCCCTGTAGGGTTATGGCGCTGGACCAACCAAACCATTCATGGGCCGGG